>BFEA01001082.1:88551-113551 GCA_003427395.1 Chara braunii
CGCCTCTATACTAGGGCCTGAACGAACAATTCGTACATCGGCCCTGCTATGCGCTGCTTCAGAGGGGGGATTAGCTGCTACTTCAAAGGGGGATCAGCTGTCGGCTGGTCCCATCAGTCGTTTGCCCCTATATTACAGTCCGACGGACGATCTGCGCGCCTGTATCGCTGCGAGCCCCCGCCCGAGTCCCTTCTGGCCAGTTTTTTTMTGGCCTTGTAGCCCAACTCAGGCATAGTTTATCATCTTTCGAGTTTCATGCTTGCTCATGCTCAACTTTTAGCAGGTGGTGGCTGGYTGAAAGTGCACACACCGAGGGGTTTCTGCCCCTAGGATTTCTCTCACCTTGCGGGCTAAGCACCCACCAGCTTGCATGTACATAGAACTCACTTCGGGACAATTATGCTATGCCCGTATAGGCGTGTCGACTCGGCCAAAATCCCAACCTGATAGTGTCTTTTGCTTGAATCAGGTAGGCCACGAGCACCCGCACCTTGGACCGAGAGGCATGGGCAAAGTCCCAGCTCCACCTCACAAAAAAATAAAAAAAATAAAAAAAATAAAAAAAATAAATTTAAGAAAAAAAAGTAAAAATAAAGTAGCGGTATTTCAGCTTGCACCGCAAGCTCCCACTCACCCATCTTCAGTGGAGTTCGAGCTCAAATCTGTATTTCAGCAGCTCGTGGGTATACTAGCCGGGCTTGCTCAGGTGGTGTTCCCACAGGACTGTTTTTCTACAGTCTGCATGTGTACCAACTGAGCTAGGCCCACTGGCATCTGTCCCACGGGCCTGCTTTTCAACAGTTCGTGGGTGTACCACCTGAGGTAGGCTCGGTGACACTGTTCCCACAAACTATTTTTCAACAGCTCGTGGGTGTACCAGCTGAGCTATGCCCACGGGTGCTGGCCCCACAGGCCTGTTTTTCGACAGCCTGCGAGTGTACCAGCTGAGCTATGCCCTCGGGTGCTGGTCCCACAGGCCTGTTTATCAACAGCCTGCGAGTGTACCAGCTGCGCTATGCCCACGGGTGCTGGTCCCACGGCCTACTTTCAGCAGTCCGCGGGTGTACCTGCTCAGCCTGGCCTTGTGGCTGATCTCACAGAACTGTTTTTCAACAGTCCGCGGGTATACTGACTGASCTGGGCCCAATGGTATCAGTCCCACAAAACTGTTTTTCAACAGTCYGCTGGTGTACCAGCTGAGCTTGGCCAAGCGGCACCGATCCCGCAGGACTGCTCACGCTCAAACSTCTCACAACAAAACGTGGTTGGCGGATGGTGCACCCGCACGTGCTGGTCCCGCCACTCAGGCTTTTTCCGCCTCGTGGGCTGATCACCCACCACTCGCATGCACGTTGAATCCGGAATCCTCGGACCGCGCTTCAAAACGGGCAGGATAGAGGAACTTCGCCAGCACCTCGAACACGCAGGAACCCGAACGGGGCCGCCGAAAGAGTCGCGTGCTCAAAGGTCCTCGACTGTCGTGACGGCCACCCGTGGGGGGGTTTCAATCGTTCCCCACTGTAGTGCCGGTCACAGCAACTCATGTTGGCAGGCACCCCACGTCCAGTCAAGGATGGCGGCGACTTAGTCGCCGTCCGCCTCTACCTAGGTGGGGGAGGCACAACTTCCCTCCATTCGCCCCTCGCTCAGCAATTTCCAGCACTCTTTACTCTTTTTCCAAGGTTCTTTTCAGCCGCCCTCATGATACTTCCTCGCCGTCGGTCCCGGAGCCAGTTTCTGGCCTGGTCAATGGACGGAAAAACGAAAAAAAAAATAATAATAAAAAATAAATAAAAAAATAAATCAATAAAATAAAAATAAAAATAAAAAAATTGAAGAGGACGAGGATCTGCCGACGCCCTCTTGGTCTTGCCAGTCGAACCCTGGTTTGGGCCCGTCCGGGAAAACCAAGGGGGATAGTCACTTAAGACCCTCAACCCCTCAATCTCTGTCGGTTACACTCCTTCGCTCCATCGCTGTTTGCTGATCTCGTGCCCCAAACTTGTCGCTCGAAAGTCTGGTACCGTAACCAATAGGGCAAAGCCCACGTCTGAACTAGGTAGGCGCGAACCCGCATATGAATAGTTCGCGGGACCGTGATTGGTCCTACCTGCACAAACCAGGCCTCCGCCTTGGCCTACCGGCCAACCTTTTGGCCATCAGAAGATGCCGAGACACCACCTGCGCCTAGAATTGTAGCTACCTGGTAGGCTGGTCGTCGAGAGTTCGACATGTTCTGCCAAGCTTTCGACTTTCCCTCATACCAGGTTTGTCAACGCCGCACCCTTCCATGCATCGCCAAACACATTCTTCCTGCGTGTGCTCAAGGCAGGGTCTTCATCTTCCTTGTGACGTACCCGTGAGAGGCTGAGCCGGCTCATGGAGTGAAGTCAGCTTTTATAAAATAAAAGAAAACATAACCAAATTGAAAACTACAGAAAAGGTAACCAGATCCTATGACTTTGATGTCTTCCGCCGCCCTGATATTGCCGAGGACTAACGGTCACTTCGCAGTCCAACGCAATAATGCGTGCCCCACATACTCTCTAAACCGGTCGTATTTGACTCGGAGTCTCGCCAAGAGCGAGGCTGCCGAGGTGAGCGCCCTGACGGGTCTTACCTTATCGGCGCGTTTCGTTGATCAAGGATACACCCAGTGAGATTTTTAAAAAGGACGGCAAATACCCTTGTAAGGGTGTTTGCTACGACAACGCGGTCACGCCAAACCTCGTAATCTAGACCAATTTTCACCCATGCGGGTGTCCCTTGGTCGCCCTAACCCGTGGACCGTTCTACCTTCTTCTTCCCGGTCCCCCTAGCCTTTTCCTTGATGGGTGCCACGACTCCACCATCTGAAGTCTCACTAGCCCAATCCTACTCTCTCAACTCCCCAAGGTCTGGGAAATCGTCAATCTGAGTCGTTTGACCATCGTGATCAACGAACATCAACTGACCCTTCTTCTTCTAGTCTTGGGGTAGTCTCTTCCTACCATCATAAGATGCCCTATGTGCAGACCCCAACTTTGCCTCTATGTCTTGAGCTTTCTTACTAAAAGAAACGAAGGTGTGCTGTTCGACATAGGCCTCATCAACCAGCTTGGTTCTTACCTTTGCAGGTAGGCACCTTAGGTAATCCGTTAGGAAAACCTGCTGGTCAAAACGCACACCAGGTACCACGAGAAGGCGTTCTACGGTGTCCGTAAGCTCTCTAACATCCTTGAACCGGCGGGAACAAAGGTTGTTGATAGCATCATTGGCCTTTTAAGCCCCTTGCGGGTCATGCCACCTGTTGTAGACGGACCGTATGAACTATTCCAATGCCTGAGCCTGAGCCCGAGCCCGAGCATAGAAATCCTGACCGTAGCCCTGTTGCTGCACTAGGCTGTTCAACCAGCGAGTTGTTGACCCTTCTAAAAAAGAAGCAGCCACAACAACTTCTTGCTCTGGCCTTGTGAGCTTGTGCCTCACATAAGTAGGCACAGTCCTCACCCCGGTGTCCAAGTCCTCCTCCTTCTTTCTATCTCTAGAGAAGGGTTTGAGACTCATTAGGGGTATCTTAGGCATCCACTGCATAGGCTGCATGGGCCCAGGGGTTTGCTGCAGCGGCCGCATAGCCACTGAAACAGGCTGTTGCACACTAACATGGGCCTGGCTTGACAGTGGGACTGTAGTAACCACTGTCGTAGATGGTACGACTGAGACTCTGTGAATCGGACCACTAGTTGCTACTAAACCACCTGGAGGGGGCATGCCAAACATAGGAGAGAAAGTTTGCCCTGTGTGTTGCGGCATCGATGATGGACCCGCACCCGCAGGGGGAACTACAGCAAACTGTGGCTGCGTCACCGCTGTGCGAGGAACCCGAAGTTCAGCAGTGATTTGTTTCTGGCCTGCCACCAATTCGGCCAGGACGTTCTGCGCTTCAGCCATTGAAAGTAAAGCATTACGCAACACACGACCAGCAGGGTATAACGCTGCCTCATCTAGTTCTTCTAGTCTACCTAGCTCCTGCATTTTGCTCCCTAGTCTAGCCTTTCTAAGTATAGTTTTTCTTCTCCTCTCTGCTGCTTCGTCCAGCTACCGCTGTAGCTCATCCTCGAGTTCTTCTGCTTGGCGGATTTCCAAATTCTCCGCCGTGAGTTGAGTTTGCTGGCTGACTCGCAAGCTAGCAATCTGACTAGTGGTTCTTTGAGAACCACTTTGACTGACTCCTGACGAAGTGGACTGTGTAGAGACTTGCGACATAGTTGAGGTAACCATGGTTGCACCGATACTGGCTGAGACTCTAGTCTTGGCACTATCCTCAGCTACCCTCGCTCTCCTTGCCATTGCTCCCTCTCTAGCCTCTCTCCGCAATCTTCTCTCGTCTCCTGGACCTAACTCCAAGAATGTCAAGGGTTGACTACGGGCAGTCCCGCGAGTAGTCCTACGGTCGTCCACTAGCAACTCCTCCTCACTAGTGCTTGCATCACTCATGAGCTACAGTGTGTGTGATCTAAACTAGAATCCACACTGAATCCTACCTTAGCTTGACACACATCCGCATATGATACACAACTACTTACGGTCGGTTGGAACAGAAATAGTTAGGTGATGTGGTTATCACTAATGTCAGGTCCTACAAGATCTATTCATTCTATTTTTAGATTACCCTAGGACAGATTGCAATACAGCAAAGATCTAATCTATCTGTAGTTGTCTGTCAGTTGTTAGACAAGTCTGTAACAACTAGGTAATCAAAAATAAAAATAACATCTCCTGTTGGAGATGTATACTGGATGGCAGATTGATAGGTGATTGCCATTGTGAACAGTTACCAAAATCCCCCCTCCCCCTGTATCCTTCTTGAGTGGTCACTTTGTGTCAACGTCCTGAGCATCTGGTTGAGCAGCATGTCTGAAGGTGTGCAATCCGGCCCACCCCTGTGCACCAAGTCATTGCCGAACATGCCAACCAGTCCACTCTTATTTATCCTCGTACAGAACGAGCCTTACACCCGGTTGATCTGGCTGATTAGGAGGGATTCAAGGAGAGCCCCCATCTCCGCAGGAATTATTTAACGTCGCAGACAGGACGACGATCACAACCAGATTCAGATCCGAGTCCCCAATGAGAAATATTTATAGACGGTCTGGTAAGCGTCTCATAAAAGGCTGGCATGCCTTGCACGACCTCTATTGCGCAAGCAGCGGTACCAAGGACTTGCGGCAAAGCATGCGTGTACTAGTACCAGCGGGTTGGCATGGTGACCGTGACCCAAGTGCTTCATCCAGGGCCCTTCAGAGGCTTCGCCCGTCTCCCACCAGCTTGCTGCCCAGGAAGAATGTCGACTCTCAAGGTTGAGCGCTCGCGACACCTCACATCGAAAGGACTCTCAAGACAGAACTCACTTCCTCACGGTAAGAAGAGATGAAGAGGGTAGATAAGGAAGAGAGCAACGTACCTCATAAATGCTGCCCCCAACCACAGATTTCTCACCGATAACCTGATGTGCAATTATGATGACCAGTCTTTGGCTCAGCACAACCAACAGCAGAATGCGGTTCCACCTTGGCTTAATATGCCACATCAGCGAGCTCTCATCATCCAGCATACATCCCGTATGTCACCACATAGCTCCCTGGTGCGCCCACACAACCCTGGGCCGCCTAATGTTCAACGTCAATGCCTTATCACTGCCCCACACCTCATGCGAAGCACCAATAGCTATTGCGAAGAACCAGTGAAGCGCAATATGAACCAGCTCCGATACCAAATTGCAAGGACAATAAGCAACAACGAGATGACAATTCCAGATCACACCATCACATTGAAAGCCAAATACTCACACCGTGTCCAGAGAGCAGCATTGCACCAATAATACACCACTGGAGGTTCGTAGCCTACTCCGACACAGCTACTACAGACTACAAAAAGACAATGCAACTGTTGACATCATCGGCAGCCCGAAGTACTTGAAGATGTCGCCCATGCAGACCATCGCCAATRCAAGGTAAGTGCCCTCACATCATCATCATCATCATCATCCTTCACCTATCCCCTGACTACACCCACACCTGTCCTCTCTTTCACCCGAAGACCACCCCTGCGCCTCACTGTGTATCCAAGCCGAGCCCGCTATGGAGGCTGCCTATGGCGCTGCCCTCAGCAGCGCCCTGCTCCCTCACATGACCGCACATGGGCAGCCTCTTGCTCCAATGCCGACACCCAGCCCGCGAGCAATCGCTCCAGCAGCGCTGCCGCCAGCCAGCAAGTGACCGAATGAGGCAGCCAGGGCCGAGCTCTTTCCTTTATGGAAAGAGTTGGCCTGCTCGCGCAGCCTGGCTGCCCTGGCCTGGGCCCAAAAGCTTCCGGAAGGCCCCAAGAGGCTGCCTGGATGCAGCAGCTACTGAGCTGCTGGGCCTTGTTCGGTTGGGCGCCCAACTGTCTCTGTATGAGGCTGCGAATCACGTCCAGGGCCTGCATTCTTTGGAAAGGCCCGGAAGGCCTTGGAAATGTCTTTGTTGCTCGGCTTGTGTTTCTTTCAACCAACTGGCGCGTTGCAACTGCCTGGACCCCAAATATGAAATTGACAGTCGAGGGCCTCTTGCAAAAAGCCAGGCCTGCCATCACTTAGGGCGGGCAATGCTGCATACAGGGCCCCAAAGGCCTGCCGAGGACCCAGATCCTCGCAGTAGAAAAGATGGAAAGTTAAAGGGAGTGTTATGTGGCGTAGGTTTATGGAGGTTATAAATAGGGTGCCACTTAAGTGTGTTTGGCACTGTGCTGTCATGGACGTCGCAGTGGCCAAAAGTGAAGTTGTCGATGGATCGTGCTCAGCAATGTGGTCACTAGTGTGCTCTCTTGTGACCAGCACGGTTGTAATTGATACACCCCTACGTGTAATATCCTGGTGCAGGTCTCTTAGTGCACTTGAGGTCATGGGACTCCATCCTCACGATGCTGATAAAGATTATTCCGTATGTTTGGCTCTGGGGTCTCTGCTTTTAACGTGTTTCTGTTTGCTCTGTGTACAATGGTGTTGTCGGAGGGTATTAGTTATATAGATCTTTGTGTTCCAAGGGTGGCCACGAATGGACAGTACTGGCGTGCGTTCGTAGCAAAAACTGGTCCGCTATTACATGTGCATTCAAATGAATGGATGCTTTTGAACTTGCGTTTCTAGAATGCGGGTAGAGTTTACTTGCCAATTTTTGGAATCTGGGACGGATCCGTTTCTCCTTGGACCGATCTTTCGTACGTTGCCTAAAGGGAATGTGACGTGTCAAGTGGTTGTTCGAGCCTACTGGCGCTACTTATTTCCTTGCACATGGTTGTTCCTCTCAGGTGTGGTTTGACAAGAATGAAAGGATGTAGTCAACTAGGAATGGGCGGCCCTATAGGAAGTTACTGCTTGTTATGTCGTTTCAGTCGTTGGCATACGACCATTTATCGTCGAAGAGGATGAGAGATTTGAGGATGACTTCTACAATGTGTGCTCGTGGTACTCACTTCATGTATTCTCCTTCCTGTTGCAATGGTCTTCCTGTTTTCGGTGTGGCCGCTGTGAGGAAAAACCTTTCATGTAAGTACCTGAGCGCAAAACCTGATGGCGAATCTAAGGGTCTGAGCGGTTCGTGCTGTTTACGGGTCTGTCACACTACGCACACTTGGGTGGGCGACGGTGATTGGAAGTATGTCATGAAAAAAACGGTATATGATGAAACATGGAGATGTGGGCTGAGATGTTCTGTTATAATTACGTGCTGGGTTGTTGTGCACGGTCCTGAAAGGTATGGTGTGGGAAATGCCGGAGGGTGGTGACGACCGTCCTCTTTGCGGGATTTTCTCGTCTATTCAGTGGGTTGGGGGTGTAGATGGATGGTGACCCTTGGCAATGTCTGCCTGGCCTGTCTCATTTTTTGAATAATTACGTGGGCATTTAAAATATCATGACAAGGATATGGCAGAGTTGGCACTTAACCAATTTGCTGACAAACGGTGATCTGAGGCTTGTCTTTTCGTGGAAGACTTTTTAACTGTACCTCCAGAAATGCATACCATTTAATCGGGGTAAGTTTGATGTGGAAGCCTGTGATGTCTGAGGCTTGTTCTTTGATGGAAGACTTTGATCTGTACCTGCAAAAATCCATACCATTTCATGGGGGTAAATTTGAGGTCAAAGCCTGTGATGTAGAGTTCCCTCGACGGGGTGGTGGAATGATGACGCAGGCACTGGTATGGTCGGCTATGTAATTAGATGTTTGACTAGTCACACGGTATTAAGCCGGCCGTGATGACTATAAATGTCATCATGGCGACTATCGGTGCGTACAAAGACCTATGGCTATGTCTGCTCCTTTTGAGAATGGTACAATGAGACAGGAGCCTGGAATACCACTACACTATCGCTACGGACTGCGGTTTCTATGAGGATCGGATGGTCTCCATGGACATGCCACTGAAGTTGAAGACTGGAAACTATGCAATGTAAACCAATTGTGGTCTTGTCCTCTCTCATCTCTTGCTCCTTCCCCCCGTAAATGTTAATTTTCAGTCTCGCCAAGCCGTCACTTTTGCTATAACTCAGGCACGCATCCACAGTAGCCCCTTCTTCACGCATCGGTTCCCAGCTCCAGTAGAATCTTAGATGGCCTCGCCTATAGCCAAAGAAGCCATTGCTACGCGCCATAGCTGAGTTCTGAACAGCCGAAAACTCAATAACTCACACGCACACAAAATAGCTCACGGACCAGGTTCCACTCCGTTTTCCGCCCTTCCCCCTAAGACCACTATCACTCACAAAACGGGACAGTCTGAACGCGTTTATCAGCCAGTAACCCACAACTGGCCTCTCTAATCTTTATAGGGTCACTATGCACCGCTACCCCTGCGTTATGAATGAAGGACTCAAATTAGTTTTTTTCATACCTTTTCAGATTCAAGAATTTTTAAAAGTTTAAAATAATACAATAAATTAGAACTAAATAATTTCAAAGGACAACGCTCGAGCCCAAACCCCAACGGTCGATCATGAACTAGCCTCGCGCTACCATCAGTCCCAGACCCCAGTGATATGACTACAGATTCGACACTGTGGTCCCATAACGAGATATCGATTGCCAACCCCTTCTCTTCAAAACACATCACCGGACTGACTCTGACGGGTACCCGTGTGCGATGGCAAGGAGGGGGCTTATGACCTTCCACGAAGGGTGATAAGCCTCCTACCAATGCGGTCGCGGGTCGCCCCTCTTTTGGGGCCCTACCGCGCGACGCTCAATCGGACAGCTCATTCACAGATGATATACGTGGGGTCGACCAACTTAGGCCGTGGACCATCGAGCTCAGAGTTCGAACTGTTGGCCTCCTGCAATATGACAGGCCGAAAAGAAAACCGAGTCTGACAATCGTATGAAAAGGAAAATCAAGTAATAATATCAATGATAATAATAATAAGAAGAAGAAGAAAAAGAACGAAACGTAACGACAGTGTGACCAGAGGCCGTCAGATTTCCCCGAATTAAGGCTGATAGTTCAGTCGCGCTGATTAGACCTCTGGCTTTCTTTTTCATTTTTTTTTTTTTTTACATTTCATTTTCTTTCTTGCTTTCTTTGCTTAACCCCCTTTTCTCTGACAGCGACCTGTTTTCATGCACCCAACCCATAACCTGGTAGAGGGGCGCTTGGCGCGCAGTTGAAAAGACTGAGCCAGTCTTTTCACCTCCGCGTCCCACGGCAAACCCCACGGCTACCACGGCCACAGCCCGGTTGTGCTTTGCTGTTCTGCGTGGACCAATGGAAAGCCCTGTGGCGCACCTTTTGCCGAAGCAGGCACCAACAGGGCCGGTCCACGTCGAGGTACAGCCCGGGTACTAAGGATCGTAGTAGTTCGGGAACAACTACAGGCCACAACGTCAAAGCAAAGGTTGGTATCAAGTAGGGACTTGGTACGCAGAGGAGGGCCGGAACACCGCACCCTCCGACATAATACCAAACCCCCACCCAGCGTCCCCGCTGGGTCGAGATGTGGTCACAGCCGGTATAAAATAGATTGTCGTCTGTATGCTCATTCTATCTGTTCGCGGCCATTCAGTCTCTGCGCTAACCAGTCTTCCGCACTTTCACGACACTCGCATTTTTCTCTCTTTCAATTCACGGCCATTAGCACAATCGGCGCAATTAACTCTCTTCTTTCTTCTTTTGTAGTTCGCAATCCCCTCACCACAGTACTCCTTGGTACAGCGCCCTGCCGTCCCTCTCATTTCTCCTTTTCTTTAGTTTACCTTCCCGTTTCGCCATGCCTGAAGCACGTAGGGGACAAGGAAGAGGTAGAGGAGGAGGAGAAAGAGGGGGTAAAGCTCGGGAGGAGCCGCCGGCCCGTACGAGGCGGGACTATAATTATGAGGAGGAGCTCACGGTCTTATCCACGCCACCCACTCTCCACATGGTACGAAAGGACTCCATCCCCGAAAATGATGGAGTACTTCCGAAAGAAGTTCGAAGCGCGCTATGGCGCGCCCAGCACTTCCTCCCCTCCTTACTCTCCCAGAGCTCCTATCACCTCCACGGCGAGTAGAGCCCTAGTGCCCGCTCCACCATCCTCTATCCCTTGCCCAGTTCCCTCATCTTCTCACTCCAATAACTGCATTTTTCTCAGCATCTTCTTTCTTCTCTCTCTGCTTCAGATCGAACTCATGGTAATCTTCTATATTTTGTATAGGCGTGACTTATTTTCAGCTTTTTGAATCTGCTTTCCTCTTCAAGACTTTCAATTCATGCTTCACTTCATAGTGTTCTCGGCTTAAGAGTTTGAATTCCTTGAGGCCGGGGACACAGGTTCCTCGTGAACCAGGTCGCTTGTCGGTCACCAAATAAATTTAAGAAGGATTATGTTTCCAATTTTCTCGTTTGCTGCTGATTCTGACCTCTTGTCATTCTGAAATCACTTCTCGATCTGAAATTTATGTCAGAGAAAGTTACCTTGGCTGAAAAATCGAAAACATTGTCATTCTAATATCAATGTTTAGGACACTTGTTCAGCCTGCCATGCTGGGGATAGGGTATATCAAACTCTTTTTCTGTTTTATGGTTTGAGTGAGATACCTTCTCAACTTCTCATGTGACTCAGGGGAAACCAAACCCTGTTTTCTTTCTCCGGTTTGAGTGAGGCGTCTCCTCAACTTCTCAAACAAAAAGAAGGGGATACCAAACCCCTTCTCTTTTCTCTGGTCTGGGAACTTCAAATAAATCTTTGCATACCTGCAAAACAGCGAGTCCCACAGACAACAACTATGCCCCAACAAGCAGGTTTCCCGACAGTTATCAGCCAAGCAACAAGTAAACAAAATAAAACCCAAAATAAAATAAGATAATAATAAAATAACAAAATAATAAAATAATGAACACAACAAAAAAAACGATCCTTCCCACTCAAGAGTTTATTGATTGCCTTGGTTTTGGCCCACCACGCCTCAAGCGAGGACTAATCAGATCATTTGTCTTGACAGCCCCTTTGACCTGCCTCCAAGTCAGGACCAACATACCCACTACTCGAGTAAGACAACCCTTTGGCACTCTCGCCAGGACACCCAAACTATAGCGGGTCTGGTCACCTTATGACAACAGACGTCCCGTCAGTCAAACTGCCCCGGACCCGGATTTGACCACTGCAGTCGGGGATCGGCTCACCCACCAGTTTTTGGTCAAGGGCGCTGGCTGCCCCGCCCAGATTTTCGAACGTAGGACCCGGTCTAACTACGATTCAAGGCTTTGGCGAACCTTACTGGATTGCATCCTCTGACTGCGGTAGGGTTCCAGCTGACCCCTTTCGACCTCATAGGCCAGACTCCCGGAGCCTTAGCCTCAGTCGACTACGGAATTCGACACTTGCATCGGGGACCTGCTGACCCCACCAGAATGCAACCTACTGTGGTAAGGCTCTGGCTGACCCCGACAATCAATGCATCCTTAGGTTAGAGAAGAAGATCCCAGGCACAGACAATCAGGCTTATCATAACCCACAAGCAGACTGCCCATGCCCCATAACAGAACAAACATTTCTCAAAAGACGTCCCTTCAGTCTCAAGAGGCACTAAACAGCAACATGATAACCGATTACTAGAGACCTCCCTTCAGCCCCAAGAAGGATGTTCAGTGCTGACCCCAGAGAGGTCCCTTCCCTGAGCTGGGAATTTCTTTTCCAAGAGACGTCCCGTCGGTCCCAAGAAAATATTGAAATGCTGATCTCAGAGAGGTCCCTTCCCTCATCTGAGTGGAGACGGGCAACTTAGTCAAAAGACACGAAGCCCCTCCACTGACAACTCTCAATCAGGTAAAGCTGGAATTCTTTATGTCTGTCCTCATCCGAATTTCTTAGATGGACAACTCAGTCAAGAGACACAAAGTCCTTCCGCTGACAACTCTTAATCAGACAGAACTGAACTCCTGTATGCCCATAATGCTTTTCTCTTTATCATAAGAATAATACTGATTACATCTTCTGATGTGCCACAACCATGAGTTCCTCAGATCTTTGACACTGCGTCAATGCTCAATGAAAACTGTATCTCACAGTTATCCCCCACTCTCAGGGACTTGAGACTCATGGATCGACTATAGCATTGCATGAAAGATATAGTCTTACTAACTTTATTGCTTGCTGAAACAGAAAATAAACCGACATGCTGAAAAATTGAAATGCTGAATTGATCATGCAAAACGATAACGATTTGCTGAAAATTCAGTCTTGCCGTCTCATTGTCTTACTGTACTTCTCTCTCAGTTCTCCGGAACTATTCTCTCACTTGAATGATTAACCTTTCTTTCCTCTCTTTGAGGTCACTGTAGGGATCAAATCAAGGTCTTTGAAAATGAACTTATGAAGTCTTGACCTTGATACCATGTCGTGAACCCTGGATCCATCCATCGCTGAAATCTCATAAACCTTGCCTTCTGCTTCTCCTGTGATTCTGTAAGGACCAAGTTACCCGGGATCCAACCTTTTAGTCCATTGTGTCTCGAGAGAACTTACAGAAGGACAACATCTTCAACTTCCAGTTTCTTTTTTCTTATATATATTTTCTTGTTTCATCTCTCTTTATCTGATAATCTGTTGGATGTCATTCTCTCTGCAGCATCCATCACTGCCTGATCAACTTTTAATATTTGTCTCATTCTGATCTGGAAGAGCTCTGAAATAGAATAGTCTCTGTCACTTTCTTGACTTGACCAAGTCTTGACTATGTTCTCAATAGGCAATGTAGCATATCGGCCATACCACAGAGTAAATGGAGCATAGCCAGTAGTTCTCTTGACTGTGATGTTGTCAGCATATACAACAACTCTTAATACTTTCGGTCAGTTACTGAGAATTACTTCACACCACTTGGCCAATGAGTCTTTCAAAGTCCTGTGACTTCTTTCAACAGGTGCATTCGCTTCAGGATGGTAGGTAGTCACATATCAAATTCTGACACCCAATCTGAGAGTGGTTATTCTAACAATCTCATTTCTGAATTCTGATCCTCTGTCTGAGACAAACTCTCTGATAAAAGGATACCTTAGATAGACTTCCTCTATCCAGTCAGCCACTTGCTCGGTTGTCTTCCTTTTTAGAGCTTTTGCCGCAACATATCCAGAGAAATTATCTTTCATGTTCAGTATATATCTGATCCCGCCCTTGCCTAATGACATAGTAATGAGATCTAAATGAACTCGACTTCCTGGTTTTACCAGAATAGTGGGAAATAAAGGTTCAGTCATTCTTGTAGTAGACCTCTTCTGACATAACACACATGATTTACAGAATCTGAAAATCATGTATCTCATGTCAGGCCAGAAGTAGAGTTTGATAGTCTTTGAGTAGGTTGCCTCAGCAACCCTGTGGCCACCAGCAACCCCCTCATGTAGAGCAGCAATTGTCTCTAACTGTATCTCTCTACCACAGACCACCCTTAGTGGAGGTAGGCCTCCTCTACCATCCACAAAGAGATGCCCTCTTTTTAATTTGAATTTCTTCCTTAAATTTTTACAATAGTATTTTTTTCAGCTGCTCCTTTTCTATCTTCTTACCAGTCTCTTGATAGCCTTCGTCATATTCTTCATAAATGAAAAATATATCTTCCTCCTTTTCACCTTCTTCTTCTTCCTTTGAACCAGAGTTTTCCCCGATTTCATGAGTAGTCACTGTTGCTGCATTAACTTTAGCATACCAATCATTTGGCCTATCCTCTTTTTCTTTCCCAGAAATCGATTCATAACTATAGGCATTAGGGATCTTTCCCCAGCTATCTCTCTCTTCAGACCACAAACTTCACTTGTAGGAGCGTGGTGCTTCATAATCTTCATCATCCTTTTCATTCAGAAAATTATCAACATAGGCAGATTCTTCAATCATTCCATTCACATTTTTTTCTTCTTCTTTTCTCCACTCAATCCTACTTAGGCCATCTGCACTGATCTCAGTGGGAATCTTTTCCAACTTAAAATCAAAAGTCCAAAACAAATGAAGGTCATCCACCTGCTGACTGTTGGATCTACTTGTTTGTGCTTAATGACACCAATCACAACAGATGCATCAGTCCTCAAGATGAATCTCCTCCCTAGTACGTAGTGCCTGAAGCACCTGAGGCTATGAATTATTGTTAGTAGTTTTTTTTTGAATTGGGTATAACCTCTTTCTGTAGAATTGAAAGTCCTGCTCTCAAATCTCAGAGGTCTCTCTTTCCCATTTTCATCCTTTTGAATGAGCACACCACCCAGACCAACTGGTCCTCCATCGGCCTCAATGATGAAGGTCTGGCCGCCTCCTCATCATAAAATGGCACTCCCAGCACTACACCACCATCTTTTAGTTTTTCTTGCAGAGTTTTTGCAGCAGCTTGTCTTTTATCATTCCATGCTAAATTAGCCCCTTGCCTCACCATCTCAGTCAGAGGCTCTGCAAGGGTAGCAAAATGAGGAATGAAAATCCTTCAGAATCCACAGACACCCAAAAAACTTCTGACATATGTCACTCTCTTGAGTGGCAGAGGCCAGTTCAAGAGTTTGTCTATCTTCTTGGGGTCAAGACTCCTACCTTTGGAGAAACATCTGAAGCCCAAAATGATTACTTCTGGTTGGAAGAGAAGAGACTTTTATCCCTGGCAGTCAGATTATATTTTTGAAGTCTCTCTAGGATCATTTTTACCGCCTCAGCATGTTCCCAGACAAACTTCCTGACTCCACCTGCGACCAAAGTCTCATCCCTTACCAGGGGTCCTTTTACAGGATTGTCATCAATATAGGGGCTGGTTATTTCAGGAGAAATATCTTGCATGACTTGGATCATATCCCTTTGAACCACTACCACACCATTAGTCCAACCCTGATGCACTACACTCTGAATAAGCCCTCTTGGCGTGTGCATGGCAGTCAATGGCCGGCTAGTGGAATCAATGGGAAACTGATCATACCCAGAATACAAATCAACTAGAGAATAGATGCATCGACCAGCAAAAGATTCAGAGAGGAGATCAACATTAGGAAAACTACCTGCATCACGTACCGTCATAGAATTGAGCTTCTGAAGATTCTGTATCCATCCCAATCCTGGATGCCTGGGGTCCAACTTGTTCCACGAACTGTCACAGACATGGCTCATTGCATCCTTCCTTGCCAACCCACTCCTTCAATCCTCCTCAAGAGCCCTGCAATAGGTGGTAGTGTGACCCCCTTCACCACAATAGTAGCAGACAAAACTCTTTTTAGGACGTTCATCATATTTTATCCTTTCTCTGTTCCCTCTGTCACCATTCTTTCCATTTTTTTTGGGCCTAGAAGAATCTCCCTTCTTACCATAGCCTTCATCATCATCATCATCATCGCCATCCTCTTCACTTTCAACTTTCTTCTTCCCTCTGTCATCCACAACATGATTTGCAGGCTTTGCGGACATGAAGTTAGTCATCACTTTTTGAATAATATTTCCAGCACTCAGATTGTTTCCTCGGTTCATACCATTCTCAGTCTCCCAGTCCTTGGCCAAAGTGCTGATCTGATACAGTGACCATTTCTTATGAAAAACTGTAGGTAGAGTTCTTACAATTGCAACCATTTCATCTCATCTGAGATGATAGTTCTGAGTTTGATTGAGAACTGCCTGTCTTTCGGTGTCAGTGAAATTTGTCAAAAATATATGACATCTTTGGGCTTCGTCAAAATATGGAATTTTTCTTGCTGTTCGGATGAAGGTCTGAAGAAAAACACTGAAAGTGTCATACTTAACTCTTCTGATGTTGAGTAAATCCTTGGTTGTAGTTGAAACCGAATCCTTTTCAAATTCATTTTTCATTCTCTCTTTGACCTCTTCCCATGTAGTGGTCTCTTCCATTAGTTCTTGAACAGCCAATCTTGAGTCAGTATCACAGTAAGATAGGAGGTGCTTAAGCCATTGCTTATTTGTCTAGCCATAACTGAGACCGAATAATTCATACTCGTTCAGGAAATCATTTACTTGAAGCCCTCTAAAACATGAAATCCTCTCATCCGACCTCTTTGCTCTTGCAATGTCTGATCCTCCTTTTATGGTGTCAACTCTCTCGACCAATTCCCGTATAACCCCAACCAAGGCCTCTTCATTGGTCCCTGTAGATGAATTCGATCTTCCTCGTCCTGCCATTTTGACCATAGATTTTCCCCGAATACTTTCTTCTCTTTTTCAGTCACTCTTATCCTCTTCTTACTTGCCTTTCAATCTCTCACTCTTCTCGCAAGGGATACAGGTTCGTTTCTCTCTTCTCTTGTCTACTCTACCCCTTGAGAATTTTGTACATAAAAAGTATAAGCAATAATAGATTGGGTAGTAATCAAAAGCAAAGCAATCCTTCTCGACCTTCCAATGTAATCCTCAATCGACTCTCTTTCATCATCCCTACTCAAATCTTCTATTATACCCTTTTACAATATCCTGAATCATAAAATATCGAGTCAATAATCTCATAATCAAATTGCATCCCTTACAACCCGCTGTTGATCCTTCTTGCAAGAGAGACCTGTTCCCGAGAAGTGTGGTATGATACTCTCTCAGTAGTTTTCACTTTCACCATCTTTAATAAATAGTTTATCTCAGTCTGGTCAGTGACAATTCTCAGGGCAGAATCTCTCATTCGATCAAAGACAGGTTGCAAGAACTCAAGCTCATCTAGGGTAGAAAAATTTCTGTCAGAGATCCGAAGAGTTCCCTCTACCTTGATTATTCTTCCTTCCAACACAACACCTAGTGTCAGCTGTTCAGTCAAGCTCGACATTGCTAATCATCATAAGCAATATCTGAAAGGTAGATCTCAGGTTGAACATAATCAGGGATTTCGAATCTGTGTTCAAAGGTACTCAGAAGCAGGGATTTTATCATCACAGTGGAGTCTTTCTCCCTTGGTCTACCAATCTCAGCAATACCCTCTAACAAAGGCATCCAATCTCTCCTGTCTTCAAATCCTTTAGCAATTGAGAACTCAGGGAGACTTTCAAATTCCCGTACTCCAACTCCCCAAATTACTTTCCTTTTTAGCTTCTCTAACCACTCTTTTGTCCACTCAAGGCTGACATACACCCCTTTTAATATTCCAAGTAATCAACCTCCTCCTCCAGACTGTTAGAGGAATAAACCCTCACATCCAAACTGTCAGAGTTCAAAAACTTAACTACCGGAATATGAAATATCATTCCCCACAACTCTCATGCCTCAAGATTACAAAGGGATTATCATGCCCTATCACCTCATAAAGCTTGACCCTTGCAGTAATTATCCTAGCTACTGAGAGTATTCTTCTTGGCCCTCTTCACTTTCCATGCAAACTTTTTCATGGCAAACCAATTATTTCTCAATGGATTGATATCAGGTAAAGGAGGAGCTGGGAGTCCATCAAAGACAGTAAATCGAGTAGATCCAGTGAAGCATCTGTTTTCTCTCTCAAACCTCTTTCTCTTTCAGTACGACTTTTTCAGCAAATCCTCATCATCTCCCATACACTGCATCAACACTTCTTTCTTTTAGGACATAGATTCTCACATCATACACATCCAGATCCGTGAAATAGAATGTTAGTACATATAACCGTTCCTACTCCTATCCGCTCTCGACCATCTCATATCTGGCAACCTCATATGGAAACACCTCCCTATTACTTAGAGTGTTCAATGACTTTAGGAGACACTCAACTTTCTCTAGACTCGAGCCTGAAACCTCTGCCAAATTTCAGCCTTCTCTGTCTGATTTTCTCTACTGAAATCTCTTTAGTTCTCATGACCACCATTTGTTTTCTCCCTCGTCAATAACGTGTTGATAATTGACAACCAGTTAGTCTCATCACAATAGTTGTTAGGAATAGGAGGGATTGGAACAGTCTTATACGTTGCTGGCATCACACAACATTCCACTTTCTTCTTTTGCTTGATCAAATCTGTCTTTTCATCATAGATAAATTGGGTCGCAATCTCTCATAGCCAATTAAAGTTTTCACCATCGTTACTGCCTCCTTCTTTGACGTATGGGCGGATATCATGGATATATCCCTCCAAGAAGTAAGTCAGTACTACGCAGTTGGTCGATCCACGGGAGTGATAGCCCCAACAACCCTTATATCGATAAGGAAATATCCCACTAAAGGCGAGTTTAGATAGCTCTTTCAATACACTGTCGACCAGCATTTGTCTTGGTCTGTCGCTCTCTTTCTTTCAATCCCTCAAATGTATTGGGGTGTAATAAAACATACCTGATATCAAACTCGATTCTCTTCAGTCAAAACTATCAATCTTCTCTTCCGGCCCCGTGTGGTAACTCACACAAGGAAAGATAAGACTCAATTAGCAGATTAAGCTTTTCAAAAAAATATTGACTCAAGAAAAGATTGCAAAATCAGTCTAGAAAATTCTGAAATTGTCGACAGTTCTCAAGACCTAATCAAAGCTCAAAATTGCTTGTTGACTCTTTTTTTATATCCCCGACAACGACGTCATTTTTGTTGCACTTTTTCCAATCGAACCACTTCAGAGGGCCGGAATGCCAACAGGTTGTCACGCAGGGTTTTGCATGTGAATTACAATAAATAAAATAAATTAAATAATGCAAATCCCTTCCTGTTGTGTGCGTCTGGCTTTGAGCGAGACCCTTCAATTACGGTCTACGCCGGTCCCCGATCTTAGGAATCTTTTATTTTGATTCGAAATAACAAAGAATCATGCGGATAATAATCATAAAATTATAGAGTGCTATGCATGCATCAATTTATATTAATCTGATTTTAAAAACTGTGACAGAATCGTCCATAAAGCAATCATCAAGCAAGAACAATGCAAGAAGCAAGACTGACTGACACGAGAAATGACGAAGTCAAATGAATGATGGAAGAATGAGAACTCATAGTAGTCTCAGGAAGTACATATGGAAGAGAGCATGGCCAACACCTATCAAGTCCTCACTCATCCCTCTAACTTCACACTAATCTCTCATTTTGTTGTTTGTCGTTTGGGCTTTTTGCCATGCCTTCGTACTATCTGAATCTGTGGCTTCTGAATACAAAGCCATCTGAAGCCAGCTAGTTCCAAACACTTCCAGCCAAATCCCATGATGCGAAAGTCCACCATGACACAAAATTTCTCCCATAGAGTGGGGAGATATGGCTGAGAGAAAATGCCCCTCCTGAGATGTGGAAACTCAGAGGGCTCAGTTACTGCCTCGTAGTCGATCTCTGCGGGTGATATGTATCTCTTGGCCAAGTCCAGCAGTCCACTCCAATAAGATCGTTAGTAAGATAGTAGGGGACCGGAGGTTTGGGATAGTCAGTGAAAAGCTTAGGACCAAAGCTATAAACTATCTTTGTGCTCCCCTGTAGTCTCTCGACTTTCCATTGCAAGTACCTGGCTGTTGCGGCCGACACTGCAACAAAATGAGGATGTGTCTTGTTCCCCTTTTTTGGAAAGATCCGCAGATCGTTGACTGTACCCTCAACAAACTCAGTGAAGAAGACGAAGATAGACAGATCTTCACGCTTGAATCCATCAATCTTGACATACCTGTAGGGGAAGCTCTTCCTGACAGCGATCAGATTGAGACTGTCAAGGACCGACTAGTCCACCGTAATGGGATTAATCTCTCTCATGAGCTCAATCAAGTTGATATTTTCTAACAAAAGAAAAAACACCAGATTTTGACTGGCGAGCGTATGAAAAAAAGTTGCTTGGTAGAATAGAGTCCTACTCAAGCCGACTGAATGCCCGACCGAGAACAAAATGCAATTGAGGTTGCTGGTTGAATACCGAATGCTGCTGAGCACTGACTGAATAACAGTTGAATGTCGTTTGAATGCCTGATTTGAAGTTGTCTGAAATGACTGTTGGAAGTTGTCTGAATGACTGTTTGAAGTTGTTTGAAAGGACTGTTGGAAGTTGTCTGAATGATTGTTTGAAGTTGTCTAAATGCTGATTCTGAATGCTGACTGGTTGATGATCAACAAAGAAAAGAAGGATGATTGATTGTTGATCGAGAGCCGAACGTTGTTGAGGTTGCTGGAGTAATAAATCACCATACAATGGTCATTCACTCATTGAATACAATTGTTGTTGCCCAGCTGGTAGCTCACATCCGAGATACCGATAGATTACTAATCAAACTCTGGTTATACAACGATTGATCTTTGCCTGATCGATGATTGGATTGTAATAGAACAGTGATCGAACACTGACTTTTGACTGGTTCACTGAAGATCCTCGCTTCCTCTTTGCTTAGTCTACAGTTTTAGTGAGTGAATATGTACTGTGTAGTTTTTCGTCTGATCCATGAAGATAGTATACTCGATGATATTCTGTTCACTCACCATTTTCAGTGATTGCTCTCTGATCATTTCAACTCGGGTCTGAATATCCCTGATAATTTCCTCTTCCCAGCCTTTCGACTTATCTCGACGTAGAGTACAAGTTACTAGTTGCATGCCTCTATTGTAGCTCATCGCAATAACAGATAGGTGAAAAGGTCAAGAGGCCTGCAGACCTTTCCACGTGAGTCTGGCTTAGCCTTCACCCACTTGCTCACGGGGCTGCCTTGTTATGTTCGGCTCATGCTCTTGCACAAGCTAGCGCACCCCGAGACTGGCAGGTAATGCTAGGCCTGCCTCTACCCATAGGCCTCATTCACCGGGGGCGCGTACAAGCATAAGGGGGTAGGCTTGCCTTCATCAATTTGTAGTCAGGTGCAGTCTGTCCCTCCCTTCGTGGGAAGATAATTTTGCTACGAGAGCTCGAGGTTGTGCTCGAGATTGAGTATCACTGAAAACACTCAAATATTTCGCACTACTCGAAAACGTAACCTCACGGATGCTTGTGCACAATAGTGGTTATCTTGGCACTCAGCTCGCCGATGGGAGCACAATTTCTGAGAACCAACCAATACAATATTGTCGCCCCTTAACCCTATGCATGCAAAACTTCAACTACTCAAACATTTCGAAGCCGAGAAAACATTGAAAGATTCTCGGCTCCAGTTCTCAGTTTTATCGGCTTTCTCAGTACGGAACTCAGTAATTTACGGCCTCAGTTCATTCGTCACACAGATGGTGTTCGGCACGTGAAAGGGGTGAGATGTGCAACGTACACAGTCCTAGTTCCAAACAGACTTGGGACTCCGCGCCACTCAGAGAGCAAAGCTCGAGCTAGTCCTCCACCTCTGCATAACCAAAATTTAAATAATCAAGCATATATATATATATATATGACAATTTTAAATAACCCAATCATTTTAATACCGTCATCGAAGATCATATTCCCGCTTAATTAGTGCTCACAGGAAAGGAGGGTATTTTCCCTACCCAAAACTTTGCATATCACACTGAACATAACGAAGGTCAAGCATTGGTTTAGACTAACACAGGCCTAATCATCGTATAAGAAGGCAGAGACTCACTAACACTCCCCCGGTTTACCATAAAGGAATTAACCATTCCATGCAGAGAGAGAATGACTAATGGTCTCACTTGGCAAGACCTCCCACCGAGGCTGGTCTGGTATGAGCAAGTGCTGGGGTTAGTCCCCGTCAATCAAGAATTTGACAAGTAAATAAGCGGCTTTTCTGAGCACTGCGCGCTTCCTTCCCATCAAGCCACAATAATCATTTCCGATCACTTTTAAGTTTGGGAACTTTTACCCTTTGCAGAAGAAGCGAACTCTGACTAACGGGCCGGAGCTTCCCTGACGAGTACTGTGAACTCAGTGCTCATTGAGAAGTTCGCCAAAGTCAGATGACAGCCTCCAAGCAAAAGAGGTAACAGCGACTCGTAATTACTTTGATCATCCAAACACATTACAAACGTGAGATTTGGAAGGCCAAACGAGAGTACAGGAAGGAAACTCTACCCATGTGCATGCTCATCGTAGTTCAAAAATAAAATCTCAAGCTCACCGGCCCTCTTAACGTACCAGTAGATCAGCGCTTATACCAGGTGGGAGTGGCTACCTACTAGCACAAGTCTTAGACGATTTTTCCTACAGGTATGATCGACCATTCTTACGTGGAGATTGCTCAGCAGACCAATCACTATTAACAGGCGGTTTATCAGACGGATCGAAGACGATCATTCTACTAAACGATACATTATCAAATAACAGGCGTTATCACGCCAGAAGTGACTGCTTTCCCACTTCAGTGAGACTACAGTTAAGATCACCCCTTTCTCAATGAGTGATTCGTCCAGTGCTCGCTACTTAAAACAGGCTACCAGAAATACCCTGAACTACGACAAAAACGATGTCAGCAGAAGCGTTATGAGGTCTTGACTGCCATGGTGAAACCAACACAAAACAGACTGAGTCTCATTCACCCCGGGGTTTACCTGATCATTCATACTCTTCCTTCATTAATCACTCTCGCAACTATATCACCTGGTTCCTCTTACGCAAGATCCTTTTTAGTAACTCAGTAGACATAAAGTTAACAGCCGCGAGGGTGTACCCTGCGTAACGAGGGTACGGAAACCCGAAAAGTGAGCCAAGAAATGAACTGAGAAATAAACCAAGAGGCCCTCAGTTCCCGTAGGTCAACCGAGGATGAGCAGCGAAAATAGATGATGTCAACCACTTATTTATACAACGGCCACTTCGTAGAGATCTGGCTCTTTCCATATGCTGATCACCAGCCACACGAAGAAGAAAACAGTGGCCTTAGGTCTTGTTTTCACCACCCAGTGCTCGTCTCACGCACTCAGCACCACTCCAACAGAATCAGCTTGGCGCGCAAAACTTTCCTCCTTTCACTATTATTGGTTTAGCAATTGCCATTCGGCCCACAATAACTCAACAAGAGTGACTGCATCAGTCGTCCCTCAAGTACGTAGCTCAACCCCAACGAGCTTATCCCGTCTCTCCTCATACACCTAACTCACAAGACGCACTCGGGCAGCCAACTGAAGATTGCGGATGATGGCGAGAGTACACAGTTAGACAAGAAATATAGCTCGCTCACTCGCACTCCGCGCTTCAAGGAAATGACCCTGAGTACATACCACCGTCGACATGCGCATTAACCCTCCTTGCAAGCACACTGCATGAGCTCATCCTGAGCAGTTGATGTCAACATACCGAGTGAGCATGCCGTACCTGCACACGCCGGCCTTGCCTCTCTCTTTTTCTCGCGTCTCTCTTCGCACAGTAAGTATACACTCCACAGTCGCGACATGGCTTCAGGATACAAATAGCCAAGCTAAAACAACACGAAGCCTACATGAGGAGTGAAGTTGACTACTCCGGAACGCCAGAACGACGCATACTGCAGCGCTCAAAAGACTAGCCTGGTCCGCCACGCACTTCCGTCTCACTAGCTGTCCGGCCAGGGCGCGCGCGTTTACTTTCTGCTCATTTAAAGCGGTTACCACAGCGAACGCTATTCACCGCCCAAGAGATCAGGTTGACGTCAATGAATAGTCTCTTGATCGCCCCCGCTCCCCTCTCTCTCACACGTGTTGACCTCTCAATCTTTTCTTTCGACCCCGCTGTCTGTCTCGTCCCTACCGCGCCTGTCTCCGCCTCAGTCCCTTCGCTGGACAGAACTAGCCTAAGGCCCGTGTTCTACCGATTCCGCTGGTGGGTGCTCTCTTCGCCATTGTTCCAGTCCGTGAAAGGACCTGGTCTTTGCATCACTGGCCGCGAACTTCGCCTCTGTCCCGGTCGAGTTCTTGCTGCTCCCGCCCTGTCGTGTCTGTCGACGTTTCTTCTTGATGGTAAGTTACTGTAACTTTCAGGTTAGTCGTTACTCCATCCCTCCTAAATCTCCGCTCAGCTCGATCACGAGCGTCAGTAATCACGCCTTGTACCTTCTTGTCCTCTCTCATCTCTTGCTCCTTCCCCCCTTAAATGTTAATCTTCAGTCTCGCCAAGCCGTCACTTTTGCTATAACTCAGGCACACATCCACAGTAGCCCCTTCTTCACGCATCGGTTTCCAGCTCCAGTAGAATCTTAGATGGCCTGGCCTATAGCCGAAGAGGCCATTGCTGCGCGCCATAGCCGAATTTTGAATCGCCAAAAACTCAATAACTAGCTCACACGCACACAAAATAGCTCACCGACCAGGTTCCACTCCATTTTCCGCCCTTCCCCCTCAAACCACTATCACTCACAGAACGGGACAGTCTGAACGCGTTTATCAGCCAGTGACCCACAACTGGCCTCTCTCAATCTTTATAGGGTCACTATGCACTGCTACCCCTGCGTTATGAATGAAGGACTCAGATTAGTTTTTTTCATACCTTTTCAGATTCAAGAATTTTAAAAGTTTAAAATAATACAATAAATAAGAACTAAATAATTTCGAAGGACAACGCTCGAGCCCAAAACCCAACGGTCGATCATGAACTAGACCCCAGTGATATGACTACAGATTCAACACTGTGGTCCCATAACGAGATATCGACTGCCAACCCTTTCTCTTCAAAACACATCACCGAACTCACCCTGACGGGTACCCGTGTCCGATGGCAAGGAGGGGGCTTATGACCTTCC
>BFEA01001082.1:117661-129903 GCA_003427395.1 Chara braunii
CATGCCTGCTTATACAACCCCCATCCATGCAGACTATCTCAACACAACCATACCGACACTTCCAGTTGCACAGGCATTTCCCTCAGTCGTAGCAACTGAATGCTCTCAGCATCTGTCTCAGGAGAACGAAAGTTTGACAACCATCATCGGATATGCCTGGACTTCACACAAAACATCCACAGTCTATTTTTCTCTTCCGGAAACAGCTTCACAGATCGGTTCTGCTTAATGCACATCAGACGATTCATAGTGGAGCGATGGCATGCCGACTCTGGAGGAAGCCAAAACATTTTCCCCTTGCCCCAAACAAGAACTGTCAGAATTAGAAGCTCTTGATCATTTGATTCTTCTGTGTTAGAGCTGTATGACTCTGGAGGAAGACAAAGATCTGTTTCACTTCAATTCCCACAACCAATGAAACCCATATCACCACCCGAAACAGCGCTGCAAGAAAATGGCAAACGAGACCATCTGCATCTTCCTATCAAAGGGAGAACAAACCCATGGCAAGAGGCATGCATTGTGTGCGCTTCCAGTACAAGAGAGCAACCGCTACAGAATTCCAAACGCAATAGCAGAAGAAATCGTCCTAATACAGGCCCCGGACGGCGGGTCCCTTCCCATATGTGCATGCGCATATGGTTGTAGATCACGCCATCCACTCAACATAGAAGAGTCATGAAACCAGTACGGACCATACAGAAGCCACACCATTAACATCGAATGCCCACAGAGTTAGATCGACATTCTGCGATTGCACCGAATACAGGTGTAATGACCGCACTCTCTTCGTGGAAAAACGGTAGTTTACCACTTCCATTTAGGGCCGATCAAACATGTTGGAGAAAACAAGTCGAACCACGTGACGCATCGCAACCTCACAGGATTCCCTTTACGAAATGTATCGGTCCAAGGAGAAACGGGTCCATCCCAGATACCAAAACTTCCAAACTTGCACAATAAATGCGGATCATTTGATCACACGAATCGAGCACACCGGTATTGCTTACCAGCACTTCTCCTCATTTCAGATCTCATGGGTCATCGTCTCCTCAGTTCAGATCTCCTAGGTCATTGTCTCCTCAGTCCCACAAATGCATGGGCGTAGGACAAGGCTGAAAGGATTTCCTCATCGGAGGGCTAAAATCGTAATTATGAAAGGCAGCAACATCTGTTCTAGCATTTAATCGCAACACAGCTACACACGCCACGCCATGGCACGGTCATTCGTGAAGTCCAGCTGCTCCTCGGGTAACGGGAAGAGGACAGACGACATTTCTCACAATTATTTCGACCATACACCCCACAGGCACTTGCAATGCACATTGATTTGAGGGATCAGATTCACTGGCTTTGAAATCAAAGGCTGTCCTTTGAATCAACGTCGATCATTTGGGGAAAGAACTGAGTCATCAGAATAGTTTCTCAACGTCCTTCGGGACATCCGTTAAAATTGGAACGATACAGAGAAGATTAGCATGGCCCCTGCGCAAGGATGACACACATAAATTGAGAACTGGTCCAAATTGAAGAAAAAAAAAACAAGAAAAAAAAAGAGTAGTTTCTCAACCATTACATGGACCACGGCCACTGCTCTGCCACGAGAAACAAGACGTCAGCTGATGTCTCGGACATTAGGCCACAGGCACATCCGTGGAGAGCAATCTCTACAACTGAATTCCTGCTTGGTTATCGCGGGCAGGAGACAATCAGTTACAGATGACCCACAGAACATGCATAAATGGAATCAGATGCATCCCTGTTCACGTACAGTCTACCCATTCACGGCTTAACTGATGGGATCAGAAACCTTCGTAATGGTAACATCAGTGTCTCAGAAACACGGACCGATTACAATTCACCACTTCCCACCCTTCTGCAAAGGAGACCAATAATCTGTCAAGCAGGACCACAAAGCCCGACAAAACTTGCACCAAAAACAACTGAGAAAGTGCTATTTACAACTCCGTTTAAACACAAGGTCGTTGGCAAGCTTGGTTTCTCCAGACCGTTGGGCACCCACATCATTTTCGCGCACCTCGAGAATATTGCGCGAACATCTATCTTACCCATCGCAAGATTTTGACACGTACAATAATTTTCAACTTTTACATAGTTGGATCGTTTTCCAAAAGAGATCACATCAGATCCCATATTAACGGACCCTCCTAAATTCTGACACGTTCAGGCTTCCCTTCGAAGTGGCCTGCCTGCGTCCAGTCCCAGGAAGCTTCCAGTAGGCCCAGTACGATCGAGAACAGGCCTGGGGCCTGCGGAAGTTGCATGTGCCCAACTGCCTTTGGCACGTGTGTGGCCCAGTACCCGTATCCAGTCCAGGGCCTGCTTTCCATTCATTCACACAGGCGGCCCAGGGGCTGGGTTTCCTCAACCAACTGGCAGTGCGCAACTGCCTGAATTTCCTTAGTTGCGCAGAGGCCGAAATAAGGCCCTGAAGACCTCGTCCAGCCTGCCTTCACTTAGGGCGGCCGACGGGCTGTAAAGAGGGGCCGAAAGGGGCTCATAGAGGCAGTGGCCTCGCAGTTGGATCGTTTTCCAAAAGAGATCACATCAGATCCCCTATTAACGGACCCTCCTAAATTCTGACACGTTCAGGCTTCCCTTCGATGAGGACGAATTGCGGGCACACCAGGAGGCAGCGACAGCCACCGGCTTTGCCAGCAGAGGAGGCAGAGATCTATAACCACAAACTCCTCGTCCGAAGTCCATTCGCCCCAATCCTAGTCTTTACAGAAGATCGAGTGATTCAGTTTTGCTCAGTTTTGTTCGTTTTACCTCACAGGCGTAGCCTCCGTAGTTCAACATGCAATCCCATCATCGCAAAAACATGAAGAGGTTTCCCTTGCTCTATCATGCCCAATCACCTCAGGGCTTTCGTGCACCCTGTTTGGAACTTCCCTGCTCGACATTGACCTGTTCCAGTACCACACCCCATACACAAAATCAGACACGACCTGCGTTAGCCCGCTGCTCGGGCGGGTGGGCTGGACCAGACGGACCGGGGGGGGTCTGCACAGCAAAACCGAACGCCCCAAGAAGTGTCCCAGGATTTTTTTTTATTTTTATTTTTTAACATGGCATTGTGGATGCCACTTGCCAAGAGCAGCCCAAAACTGCAGAGAAACTTGTGAAAGGCAGTTGGGTGTTGGGCAGGGGGGAGAGGAGGGGTTGACAGGGGGTAGAAGTTGATGGCGATAGTTTCTGTTGGGCGAGATGGAGGGGTGGTACAGCGGAGTCGACGGGGCAGCACAGCGACGACCACCTCTGACCCAATGGGCACGCATGGCAAGGAGATAGAGGCTGCGTTCAAAAGCCAGCCTCTACCGGCATTCAAAATTGAACGCTGCCTTCGACCCGATGGGCACGCTTGGCAAGGGGGCAGCACAGCGACAACTACCTCTGACCCAATGGGCACGTTCGGCAGACTCAGCAATACTCACTACTTTTTTGATGAGACAGGTCTACAGATGTGCATTCTGCACAACCATTGGTTTAAACCTGGACTTTTTCTATGTGCTTCCATCAACTCTCATGGTGTACTAACATCCGCCATGAGAAACACCTCAGAAGCAGAGGCCCAGACAGTTCACTATGCTTAGACAACAACTCCAGGAATACTCACGATGATGGCTCACTGCAGACCCATGTACGGAAGGTGATTGTCCAGAGCGCTATTTACAAGAGCGTCAAAACTAACCACCTGCCATCCTTCATCTGGCACCACTGAATCGTTCAGCCATTCCATGAGACCGAAATGGACTGCTTTGCAAGCAATGCACCGCACATCCCTCCATCTGACTAAGACTTCTCATCGCCACCGAGAGAACAGGAGACAATATTCAGTTGAGCATCACCCCACAACAGCACCACATACAAACAAGAGTGACTACCGGTGTGCGGCTCACTGTTGGCAATTGAGTGTTCGATTCCGGCCTGCAAATTCCTCACCACAATTTCAGTAGAGGGAGCAATGCTTCATCATTTCCGCACTTCCTACATAAGATGCAACTAAAACAATACACGCACTGAGGAGGCAGCCAACAAGCTCCTTGACAAGCAAGTCAAAAGCATCGGACCTTTAACATAGCTGAAAGGATCAACCAAGTTTGCACTAGCCACATGAATGCACGACGTGCAACTCTTCCCTGTTCTTCATATACTCGGCTTATGGGACAAACCCCATTGAATGTCGGGGCCACCGTATGGAGAAACTACTGAGATTTAAGGGCGACATCAAGGACCAACCCATATCCGAGCGACGACCTGCGTGTACCGGGACTAGTAGTCCTTCAGAAACATACAGTACACATGCTCACCCAATGAAATGTGTCCTGACCTCTGAGCGGGGCGCAGATGCGTTCAGCTCGAGTAAGGCGTTGCCAGCCCTTCTCCCCTTGCACAAGGCCTCCGAGCACTGTTCTACTCACCGAGCACCCCCTGAAACATTCTCCTGAAGGCTAAACCAAATATAGAGCATGTCTGCATAGGCAATCAGGAAAACATCCAAAGGTGTTATGGCAGAAGCTGGCACTCCACGTCACAAAGGTAGTTTTTCCAAGGCGTCCCGATGGAGAAGATTATGACCGTTGATAGACAGCCACATGCAACTCGCCTCCGTTCCAAGGAACGAATACCTTAGCAGCAGCTGCCACTGTAGTCAAGGAAGCCGGAAAGACCATATTCGATATACGCACAGCTCAAAGACACTACAATGTAGTGGATAGATTCAACAACCAGAGCTGTGCTCGTCCTACAACTCCAATAAATCCACTGTACCCAAATCCAGAATCAGAGATGCTTAATCAACACAATAGCACCAAGAACGTCACCAGTATACATTCCCGGCCACCAAATTTCCCCATGTGACAATGAGCAACCGCATTAACCAACTCAAGATAACCATTTTCTTTACCTCAGCAGTGGTCAGGGGGGTGTACGGCAGACATTCAACCAGTTAGTAAAAAGATACAAGTGCGGATTTCCACACACCTCGACCGGTTTTAACCACTCCCTCTACTGGTGCGATCACAAATATTTACGTAAGACAACTGAAGGCCAACTTCACCACATGCAATCACATCCATCTCTCCTATGCATTGGGAATGCCATCCATGCACACATCACTGATATACCTTGGCCTGATCAGTAGGTTTGGGTTTAAATCGTGTTATCCACAGAACAGTTCAGCAGACCGTCGTGTGATGTTCATCAACTCAGGCTACTAAAGCTTCCATTCGTTTCATTACTGCCCTTCGCTCAGCAAAAAACCGTACCTCACAGCGCCTCATAGCCAGCGGGCCGATGCAGATAGGCTCGCGTTCCTTCCAAGTCTGCAACCTCGAGTGCATGGATACAGGCAGAACTGGCATGAAATGGTATACCAGTATTCTCCGACAAAGAAAACTCCGGTTACAACATTTCCGAGCAGCCTCTCTCTCTCTGAACGACCACATAGAAGGAAAAAGTCCGCTTTCAACAAGTTTAATCTGCAGGCATCAGGCTCATTGTACGCCTCGGCCTTCTCCATTTCCTTCAGAAGCAGAACTAGCGTTTTAGAGGACGTCCCATCATAGCCTGCATGCTAGCCTCATTCGACTGCACCCCAAATTAGTGACGATATACAAAGGGAGTTCATACACATGCTACCGCCGCATTCGGCACTAAAACCTGCGGACTTGCTCTCAAAGAACGGACCCTGCACTAGCATCATGATCTACTAGCAGCAACTGCAAGGAATTTGAGTGTGAGCGATATACATAAAACCAAGTTGCGAAATCACACAGCTGAGCAAGTAGTAGTATCCCAAGTAGAGAGTACAAATGCACCGAGAAAACCATCCATGAAGAGCAATACAATGAAGTATTGAGCCAATGTCCAAGCCCGTAGGCCACACCAACACAGTATCCAGAGTCGCTCTCTCTGTCTGGCGCACAGCGCCCAGCCTACTCTACCATACTATCCTAATCTACAGCTGGTTCACGCAACAGGATCACTTCGGCTCACGAAGACCAATGTACATGACTGTCAACACCATCGGCGACCTCTCTTCATGTACCAGGTATGTAACTCGTCACCCTCAATCAGACCTTGATCATCCCACACAGCGCCTCACTCCCTGAAGACCACCCGATCATCCGCTGTACCCCCTGGCGCCCAGCAGCCCGGCTATGGCTGCCTGCGCCGCCCCACCTCACCTCTCGCGCTCCGTCAGCGCCCTTGGCAGCAGCGCAGCATCAAGCGAGAGCGCAGCAGCACTTCCGCATAGCTAACGCTGGCCAGAATCCTGGCCTGGGCTGCCTCACTCCCTTTATGGAAGTGGCAGCCTGCTGCATGCTGCGTGTGGCCTGGCTGGAAGCTTCCAGTAGCTTCCGGTTGGGCCCCAGACCCTGTGCCCAGGCCGAGACTTACAGTTGAGGGCCTGGGCCCTTTACAGTTGGGCGCGGCCTGAGTCTCCGGACTTGGGCTGTTAGCTGCATCTGCCCAGGGCCCCCAGGTAGGTGTGTCGGCTGTACTGCTTTTCCAAAGGCCGACGGCCTGCTTCTCAATGTATCGGCCCTGATTTGGTATATAGGTGCCCAGGCACAACTTTCGAGGCCTGGGCCAACTGTACGGCGCAGCTTAGTGAGGCTCGCGCGTTCACTCAACCAACTGACGTGCTGCAAGAGCCTGAATACCCACTTATGGAAATGTCAAATTTGGCCTGTGACGAATATTCAGGCCCGCCTTCACTTAGGGCGGGCACTTGGTTGCTGGGGCCTTGGCCCAGAACAACGTGATGTCTGATAGGGCCACTTGAGGGCTTGTTCCTCACATTCTGCTCTCAGACAAATGCCTCAGTTCACAACATTGCTAGCTGACTGTCGATGGTAACCGGCAGAGCAGCACAGCCACCCCGCCAAGCAGTCCGTGCAAGCCCGCCGGACAGAACGCGCGATGAGAACCTCCACGTCAGCCAGACTTGGTGCAACGCTCTGTCTCCTCATCTGTATCATCACGTGACTCATTTTCCTTGACATATAACGATTTTATACACCTGTCAATCGTAACCGCCAGTGCAACCCAGCAACACCGCCAGTTGGTGCAGGCCCAGCTACGCCGCCAGTGCAGCCCAGCAACACCGCCACGTCAGCAGGACAGGGTGGAATGCTGTCTCATCATCTGCATCATCCTCTAGGAAAAGATGGGCCACTGCAGAACATGGAACTCGATATCAAGATTTAAGTTGAGACGGGGGCCAACCATGTACGGAAGGTGGTGATTGTCCAGAGCGCTATTTACAGGAGCGTCAAAACTAACCACCTGCCATCCTTCATCTGGCAGCACCGAATCGTTCAGCCATTCCCTGAGACAGAAATGGACTGCTTTGCAAGCAATGCACCGTACATCCTTCCCTCTGACAAAGACTTCTCGGCGCCACACATTCATGTGCCGCTGGCCAGACTATGCAGCGCCGGTCAATGCGTGAGCTGTTCCCGCTCAAACACGGACCACAAACAGTCCAACACAACATTCTATCCCCTCAGCCAACTGGTACAAGCGCCTCAAGCAATACATACTAACCTAATCACCAATGCACACGTCGTTCAAATCTGTGGGTAAGAAGAAGTGCGTTTTCGCCATCGCAAGCACAGGTGCTTGAAGGAAAAGAAGCAATCCACCTCTCTTTCCATCCGTCATACCAGCTTTCATACAACCGATTTTCAATAGCCATCTCTCCCATTGCCAACGCGGTTGTGAAGGAATCCTGGGAGGTGAGACCCGTCATGTGGTTCTAACAGCCTATAGGTTAACATAAATGGAAGTTGATACATGCAGCAATAAATGACTCAAATTACAGATGGGATCAGATATGTTCGTAATGGTTAACATCAGTGTCTCAGACACACAGACCGATCACAATTCATCCCTTCCCATAATTCAGCAGAAGAGAACACTTACGTCCTGAGGGCTCCAAACATTCACTGAAAAAAAAAAAACAGGTTGCTCACATTTAGGACATGGGTCACTGGAGGGCCTCGTAGTGCAATGTTCTTCCATGTGTGCAGCACTTTTCCACCACCACAGAATCAAATCTTCAAGAACAGTCGGAGATTTCTTTCAAATACTTGGCATCAGATGGGAGCGAAAGACTATGGCATGAGTAATTTCATGGCCTGCAAAGCTCAGATGAACTATGAAGATCATCATCTGCCATATCCCAACTAAAACCCAAAAGACCTGACATCTACCTGCCTAGCTCACGTCAACAGGGAAGGGCAAACCTGCCCACTCGGCAAGCCTTCCTAAAGCACACCAGACCTTAATAATACACCACATCAGACTACCACCAGCGTGCGAGTGACCACTTCAAACTCTGCTAGCCCTATATATTACTCTTCTGAAGTGAAACGGCTGGCTGCTCATCCTGTCCCCTCCGACACGAGCTGTCCCCAACGACTTCCTCAGGAAGTAGAGCATCCTCATATACATACCATCAGTTGGTGGTGCATGTTCTTTTCAACATTTTATCTTCAGGACAGGTCTGTAAAGAATCATCATTTGGTAGTAAAGACGAATAACCAGAACCCCAAATTCAGCAACATAGTATGCCTCTAACGGCAATGCCTTCAATAATCTCATGTCCAAGGAAGATGCATGCCGGAATTTCCACCTCCCCAAATGAGACCCTCAAGTCAAACACCGAGGACCACCCGAGACGTTCTCATTGTGCCATGAAGGTTCCACACTGGCGCTGTCATCAGTGCATAAAAGGCAGATCTGGTCTGCATAAAACCATACCACATCTAATATGATGGCATTCAGTGTGGTGCACAGCTCTTAGTCGTCATAGGCGCCCCCTAACTAAACGCTGGGACCCCAAGTCAATACAGGCATATTCCAGGAAGGTCACTTACCCTCATCCACAGACACCGTCTGCACAGCCATACGCACATCTCGATTGCACAGGCTTTTCCCTCGGTCTTCGCAACTAAATGCTCTCAGGAGAACGAAAGTTTTGACAACCATCAACGGATCCGCCTGGCCCTCAGATGGGACAGCCACCGTTTACATTTTGTGCCAGACTCTTTCTGAGTTCGATTCTACTTCATCACCAAAATTATTCCCCTCGAACAAGAGGTGTCAGAATTCAAAGCTTAATCTCATCATTGCAAACATGACCACCTTAAGATTGTTTCAATTTGTTAGGTACGACCACATTAGGGCTGCTTCAATTATTGGGTGCAAGCACATTGGCCTGTTTAGATCACTCTGCACCATCATCCGTATTTTCCGCATTGCAGTGTGCCATGAACAGACTCGCAGAAGACCAACTCTCCACAACAACATTGTAATCAGAGCAGTCATTAACAATTTCCAGCGTTGTTCAATTTTCAGCACTAGTCCTATGAGGATTCCTATCACATGTCATCTTAGGAAATGGCATAAGCGATCTTCTGCAGCTTCCTATCAACGGGAAAAGACTTTGTTTCAGCCATCTTCTGACGTAAATGGTAATCACATGTGAAGGTGCTACCCATCCCATGGCAAGAGGATTCCAGTCCAAGATCGCAAATGCGACAGAACTCCAAACGCATTAGTTGAAAGAAAAATCCTAGGTGACAGAGATCCAACACTTGATACCAAGCCCACGGCAAGCAGATTCCATAACGCACATCACCCGAGGCTACCTAGTCGAAGGGTCTATTCTCGACATAAACAAGGGCACGGGCGCGCTCCCCCAATCCAACAGCTAAGCTGTTCTGGTCGAAACAATGGCTGCCCCCTTGGGAATCACGCTCAGAGATCCTTTCAAATCACACGCCCGGTGGATGGGTCCGTTCGCATAAGCATATCAGCATATGGGTCTAGACCAAGCCATCCACTCAACGCAGGAGAGTCATACGGCTCTAACCGAATGGGGATTCTCATCACAGAGTGAATGCCATTCCTTGAACTCGCACCACAGGGACTGCACATCATTTGGTATCGCCGACCTTATGCAACTCCTTCCGACATAGCTTCACTGTCAGAGAACCTCGGACATTTCTCAGCAGTCACAGAGAGACTGTTACACGACCATCCCTTTCTTGGTACCTTTTTCCAATGCATCAGTTAACGAAACAACTCATTTAGAACGATAGCGCCCACTCATCTTTTAGGGGCCGTGCTCAGCATCGCATCCTCAAAAAGGCCGGTTCAATAGAACCCAGGGACTGAGTGCAACAGCCACAACCAGATGTGCTTTGTCATTACACACCCTTTCGAAACTCCCCATGCTCCAATATATGGCAACTGCTGGAAGCGACGGTACCTGAATCGCCACCTCTCTCAAAGACAGCCCGATTGCTCAATTTCTGCCCAGTGAAATGGGAAGCCACGATGATTCGTGGCCACCCTTGGCGCAGTCAGAACTATATAACCTACCCTCGAACAACACCATTGTACACAGCGCAAACAGAAGCATGTTAAAAACAGAGATCGCAGAGCCAACCATATGGAATAATCTCATCAGCGTTCTCCCATTACCGGCAATGTAGGTGCCACAACCACCGACTCAACAACATTCTGTTATGACCCTGGTTGTCTGACGAATTTTATCGCCACTCACACACAGACAATCTCATACACGCCCATACATGCATAAGAGAAGAGGTAGAGGAGACAGAGTCCACACTGCACACAGATCAGAGTAGGCAGCGGAATACAGCTATGCACAGATGGGGAGAAAACACACAGTGTTTCTCTCTCTCTGACAAACTCCCAACAACCAATCACAAGTAGAACCTGCGAGGATAACAATTGAAATTGCACTGATGATGAGCCAACTCAAACAATTATCGTAACAGAGTTTGTTCCAGTATCTCGCCTCTCAGAACTCACACCCCACTCTCTATCCTACACCCAGTTAGTAGCGCCACTTCAGAATGGCCTCCCAGAGGCCAGTGCCAACCACCCTGATGAAGAAAAGGTCCTGCGATGAAGTCTTCAGTGCCGATGGACAACTCCGACGAAGGAACAGGCAGCTATGGATGCCACCACCCACGAGTACACAGTGTAGAGCCTCGATGTAGCCCGGCCAGACGCAGATACCCCAGGGGTAGATGCGCTGAGGATGCCCCAGCTATGGCAGGCTCAGACTGGGCCGGCTATGGCTGCTGTCAACGCCAAGGTCTCAGGATGCCGCCTGCAGACAGACACCGCCACCAACTTGCTTGGCTTCTCCCACGCTGCTTCGCGAGAAATGAACTGCCAAAAGTCCTGAACCGATGGGCCTAACTTATCTATAGACTACACTAGACCTAGACCGGACTGACTGACTGACCGATAACGTTTCTGTTTCGGCCTCTCGGCCTCTACCGGACCCGGCTATAGGCTATAGGACCGTCTATCAGCATAGGCCACTTGGGGCTTGTCTGTCCTAGGGTAGCCCGGGCCTGCTATCCGCAGTAAGGGTAGCTGTGGGAAATTCGAAGTACTGCTGGGCCTATTTTCCATATTTGCAGATATGTCCCGCACAAATTTTCTCCACAGGTAGGTCTCACGGTTAGCCCTCAGTCAAACAAAATTGCGAATCTAACCCTACCGGTTAGTGTACAGCCTCGCAGTCAGTCTCGGCAGTCAAAATCAGCAAGTCATTGCAATTCACTTCGGAGCCACCACGTTCAGATGTATTCACCCTCCGACGTTCTGCCGTAGTAGCATGACTTGCCAGAACTTTAAAAGGCGTACAACAGGCACACAGCTATGAAGACCATAGCTATACAGAAACATGTTAAAAACAGAGATCGCAGAGCCAACCATATGGAATAATCTCATCAGCGTTCTGCCATTACCGGCAATGTAGGTGCCACAACCACCGACTTAACAACATTCACTTCGGAGCCACCACGTTCAGATGTATTCACCCTCCGATGTTCTGCCATAATAGCATGACTTGCCAGAACTTTAAAAGGCGTACAGAAGGCACACAGCTATGAAGACCATAGCTATACACGTGACCCTCAGTTTCCGAGGTCAAACTAAGGAAAGAGCTGATAGACATATTTCAACGCTCCTACTCACTTCCCTCGTATGTTCGTTGACAAACCCAGGCTGTATGTTATACTCCCCTCCCGAATACACATGAAAGGGACCACAAGGCATGTCAATGTTCCATTCATGATTTTTGCCATGAACGAAACGCATGCTTCACGTTAACAATCAGCACGCGCTCTTGGTTGGCAATTGTTCAACATGTGGTCCAC
>BFEA01001082.1:136365-156297 GCA_003427395.1 Chara braunii
AGCAGAGAAGTTTTGTTTCGGGGGTTGGCGGCGGGTGGTTGTATTTCAGGGGTTGAGGGTCAAGGGTTGGGGGGGTTATGGTGAGGGTGTTAGTGGTGGGGTTTCAGCAAGCACGGGCTTCAGCAGACATTGAAAACAACGTACCTGGCTTTCTGCAGACGCTAACCTTCCGCCCAAAACTTCAAAAATGGGGCTGGGGGTGTTAGTGGCAGGGTAGGGATGGTATTTCCCACCCAAAAACTTTGAAAAGGAGGGGTGTGTTAGTGGCAGGGTAGGGACGGTACTTCTCACCCAGAAACTTTGAAAAGGGGGGTGCGGGTTAGTGTTACGGGGTGCTTGTCACTGCTGTCTGGTCCAAGTTGCCCTCGATACTGTTAGCGTGATGGTCCTGAGTGCTGGTCACACTGAGGTAGGATAGTAGGGATAGGGGGTGCGCTGGGAGCATTAATGTGGGAAAGGGTAGGGAAGGTGGCATATCCTTTCAGGACAACCACTGGCTGCCGCTGCCAGTGATCACCGTGAGTCTAGTCCTTGGCCTCAACAACACGCTGGGCTTAGAAAAAAAAAAAAAAAAAAAAAAAAAAAAAAACAGATCGCTACAGCCAACCGAGGGGGAACCGGCCCGGTCGACTGGCCGGTAGGACCGGTCCGGTTCCGGTTGGGGGAGGGCCCCCCGGTCCTACCAGGTTTGCAGCTCTGGTTTGCATATATCCAGGGTGATCCTGTGTGTGCGAACAGAGAGTTGTGTGGGCGCTGAGTCGCCATAGCCTTCTGAAGCGAGTCGTATCTGAACTGTATTCTTGTTGCCATATCTCTGAGTTTGTGTGGGCGCTCGTCCCCTGTTTGCTGCGCACCTGTTTGCATACATGTGAAGTGTGAAAGATAGCGAGTCTGATTGCATTGGTATCGGAGCTGGTACCCGCTATTCCACGCGTGCCGTCGTGTGCCGCAGGGAGAGTTACGCGCCATAGTGGAGGTCGCCATTGGAGAGGAAGTCCGCCATAGCGGACCCGGAGGTTGAAGAAGCAGGCGCGCGCACCTGCAAAGAAGACCACGACGAAGAGAGAGAGAGAGAGAGAGAGAGAGAGAGAGAGAGAGAGAGAGAGAAGATTGGCTTACCACGTACCTGCGTTGAAGACATCGCTACGGCGAGAGAGAGAGAGAGAGAGAGAGAGAGAGAGAGAGAGATGAGCGATACAATTTTGGTTGTCACGTTGTCGGTGCAGAAACCCTGACAAGGGTATCTGCCCGGTGTTTTTAAATGTCGGACGATGTCCGACTTAGTGAATGGTTATTCGGGGTTCATAACTTGATGAGATGGGATTATCTGCCAAAAGTTTATTCAAACCTGACCTATGACCGAGAAACATAAACTTTTTAGAACCCTAGTCTGGACGTCTGCGGCATCTGAAAGTAGTGGCAGTGACCGGACGTGCTTCGCTTTGTTGAAATCGCAGAGGAATGTGCGGACACGGGAACGCTAAAGTTAGACCTATTCTACCTATAATAAGGTCGCGCGGCCTAAGTGGGCTAAAAAGAGGGTCGCGTCGGGTATGGGGCCGCGACGCAGGAGGAATAGGAAGTTATGTTTTTATTTTTTTTGGCCCGCGGTCTTGATTTTGAGCTAGGGAACCGACAGGCCAATGTCGGGGCCTATCCGGTTAGATGGCCTACCAAGCTGCGGTCACGCGGCTAACCGGTAGGGCAGGGTCACAAGCAGGCAAGGCCACAGGCAGGCGGGGCCTGCAAGGCCACCGGCGGGGGGGGAATAGCTGCTGGGCAGGCTCTTCTGATAGAGCAGCAGCTCCTGCCTCTACCGTGGTAGGAGCTAGTCCAGTAGGTACCGGTACTTGACTCTTACCCCGCTGACATGGGGATCGAATCTCACTCGCTGTACCGCCGGGCTAGCTCCTTTTGGAGCCGGCCGCCAAACATTTGGCGCGGCTAATCCCGGCCGTGCGATCATGAGATCACACGGCTGAGATCAGCCGCGCGGATCGAGGATGGTCCCTGCGCAAGGATGGCACGCATAAATCGAGAAAAGGCCCAAAATTCTTCTGCGATCCCGACTGGGATCAAACTTGGGCCTGGCTGTTACAACTCGTGGCTGAAAGCCACAAGGAAGTGACAAGCCGCTGGCCTAAGCCAATGGAAAACAAATCAGAAAAAAAAATAAAAAAAAATCTAAATCTAACTAGAGGTGGAGCGCCATGTGGCGCATCAGGAAGTGGTCGGGGCTTTTAACCCCAGTGCTCCAACCAGTCGCCGTGGAAACGGGCGACCGTTTTTCTACACAAGGTGAGTTCGTCTTGTTTTTTTGTTTTCTTTTTCTTCTTTCCCCTAGATTTTATTTTAGATTTCCTTTCGGATTTTGTCTCTTTCTTTTCTTAGATTTTGTTTGTTTTTCTCTTTTTTTATTATTTTCTTTTTTTATATATATTATAGCACCTGTTCGTTTCCAACGAACGGGTCGTGACTGTTCTCGACTGTTTCGTCGGACTTCCACCGACTCATCAAGAGGCTGAGCCTCGACAGCCATCAGCAGGATGGCAAAGTCGGATGAATCAGCCGCATGAAGGCGGCTGTATTCAGGCATGAGGGGAGGGAGCCCACAGAGAGAAGGGATGAAGTGATTAGGTAGGCTGTTTCGTCGGATTTACACCGAATCATCAGGGGGCTGTGTCCCGACAGCCCATCTGCGAATGGGCAGATGCATCTGCCACACTAGGTGGCTAAGTGCGGAGGCATCGTGGGATTCTCTGTCCACGATTCAGGTGAGTTCGTTTCTTTTTTTTGTAGGTTTTTTGTTTGTTTTCTCCTTCTTTTTGTTTTTGTTCTTAGTTTCCCCCCTCTCCCTGAATGTCGTGATCACAAAGAGGTGCGCCCGTTTCTGACTAGAGACGAGCAGCAACTCTCTGCGATTGCCCGAATCGCACTTTTAGTGTCAAGGTGCGGGCGCGTTTCAAGAAAGCAGGGCTGAGGAATGAAGCCCCTGACTCTGTGACGAGACTGAGGGGGCGGCCGTTCGTTTGAACGGCGAATTGCCCCCTGCACAGAGAATTGAGGGGGTAGGGGGGAAAAAAAAAAACGACCGCGAATGTGGCCGCGACCGTGGAACAGGTGCAGCCCCAGAAGCGTCTAGGGGCCGATGGGACTGCGCCTGTTCAGTTGAGCATGTAGTCATGAAATGGCTTGGTACTGCCATTTTGGACTGCACCTGGCCGTGGATGGCGGCCAAGTGCATAACCAAAGCCAGGGACTTGATGTTCCTAGTAGAACATCAAGATTCCCAGCCCTCGATCGAAGTTCAGATCGAGGGCAAGGCTCAGCCCCGGTCTTTGGCTGAGCCTCAAGTGGCTGCCCACCACTCCAGCCCAACTATAAAAGCAGGGCTGGCGAGCAGCATTCTCATTCAGTTGAGGTGCTGCCCACATTCTGATTGAATGTGGAGTGGAGAGCAGCATTATGCTGCCTGAGTGCTGAGGGTCAGTGAGTAGAGGAGTGGAGTGGAGGTCTGCAGTGAGAGAGGAGAGGAGAGGCTGCCATAGCCACCGGGTTGTGCGGTGCAGGGGAGACTCTGCCCATTTTGCATGGCGGCAGCAGGTCCTCGCCAAGTGGTGCAGGGGAGACTCTGCCCATGTTGCACGGCGGCGGCAGGTCTTTGGCAAGTGGTGCAAGGAAGACTCTGCCCGCTTTGCGCAGCGTCGGCAGCATTTTAGCGTGACTTTGGGGTGATGCTGTCCGCTCGGCACGACAACAGTGGCGTTTTTTTTGTGGTGACGCGGAAGCGCTGCTGATTTTTTTTGCGGCGGCGGCATTGAGATTTTGGCAGTGGTGTGGAAACGCTGCCGGATTTCTGCGGTGGCAACCCTGGTTTTAACGACAGTGGGGCGGAAGCGGTACCGGTTTTCCACGGCAGCGGCAGCAGTATGTTTGCACTGGCTACATAAGCGGTGGTTGGGCGTTCGCGCAGGAAAGGTGCCGCTAAAACGGTAGGGCGTTTTTGAAGTGGCTTGAGCGTGGCGCCGCAGTGACGCGGTGACATTGGAAGCGAGTGATGGCGGCATTGAAACGCTGTCAAGTTGTTGAGGTGATTATGTATTGAGAGGGTGTCGCGGTAAGCGATCATTCTAGGGAGTGGTGTGGATCACTTTGTTGACGGCTTGTTGCGACGACCTTCTCGTCAAGCGGCGTGATTCTATACGGTCTTCTCGAGTGGGCTGGACCAAACTTCACTCTAGGGAGTGGTGTGGATCCCTTTCCCACTTGTGTGGACTCGCACTCTGCTTGACCCTGTTTGTTTTGAACGTTCAAAAGAAAAGGTAGAGGAAAGAGTGTGTGAGTCATGCCTGTGAAAGGTGAGGTCTGACTTGGGTATGGGGTTGTATTGGTTTTCTTTGATCCTGTTGTTTGACGTGGGACGTTTGCAAGGGAGATTGATTATGTTTGTTGAAGAAAAGAGAAAAGGATTGTCTTTTCTTTACTTCTCACCCGCCTGCATGCCAAAAATGATTCGATGTTTTTGAAAAACTTTACTCGTGTGTGCACCATACAATGAGTTCAATTGGAATAAGGCAGATGAGGTCAAACGGATTTAATTTTCTCCCCAAGATTGACTTTTTCTATCCCGAACGACCTTATCTACCTATACCTGTCCAAATGATTCTCGTTGTCTACCTTCTTCAATTTCTTTATCTAAGTTACCCAAAACTTATTAATAATGGGAATAAAAGAGACCTCATGGCGAGCACAACCTTTCTCTCTAGGAACCATCCAAGGCGGGGGTTCGTATGCTTTCGGAGCCGGCCCTGTTATCGACTTGGAGTGGACCCGACTCGTCGGGGGTGGTACTCTGCCGACTCGGTGGTGACGGCCCAACCTCTGAGATCCGAGTCTTCGGGCTCGGGCGAGGGGAAGGAGTATCCACAAGACCACTTCCTAGAGGGATAGGTGCGTGTCGGAGACAGAAGAAGTTCCAACCCACAAGAAGTAGGTAATGAAGGTGATTGTTCTCTTTGCGCTGTGATATCAACTGCGGTTTTGTTTTGAATAACCTAATTATGAAGATGGATACTTCATCGTTCATGGAACAGAAAGAGTACTTGTTGCCCAGGAGGACAAAGCGACCAACAAAATTTTGATTCGCTAGATAATACTTTCTTCCAAGCAAGTTGCATAGGATACGGAGGTGTGGTCGAACCGAAAGTTCAAACTTTGGCAGGAACCAGATCACTTGTTGGTCTGCATGGTAGCAGTGAAATTTACTTGCAGGAGACATTCCTGGCAGGGTTTAATAGGTGTCAACAAACCCAACCGTAAGTTAAAGGCTAGGTTGTCCTTCCTAATCTTTTGTCAATATCGAGCCTCCGCCTTGGAAGCGGCGGAATAATAGTATCTTCAGTCATATAGGCCGGGAAGAATAACTTTGGTAGATCATCTCATCAAGTCAAAATCCAATCTTCTGTGATTGGAGTCAAAGAGTTATAAAGGGACTAGTATTATATTATGGGTTACACGTTTGGTTGAGACCGTCCTAGTCGACCGACGTGCATTCGTACCGAGGAGATTAGCGCCCTCGGGAACGGACAAGGTTCGGGTCCACTTGGCGTTAACCAAGCGTGCCTATACTCCAGTGAGCGAGCAAACGCCCTCGGCTGACCTACCTCTGCAATTGCATATAAAAGCTTTCGCACGTGGGAGTAGCTCGGTAGGGATACGCCCCTGAGGGTGGTGACAGCCCCTTAGGAAAGGTAAGTTGTGCCCCGCAAGAACCTATCCTGTCGTAAGGGACCGTGGGATGTACAGCTGGCGCACCCGGCTAGAGCGGCGACAGAACGACGCTACCGCGACCGTCTCTGCGGTTCGCGGGGTTGTTAAGTGTCGTTCCCAAGTTGTCTCTTGATTTTGTTTTGTTTTAACTCCTGCGTGACATAGTCGGGAGGGCCCTCGCTCACGCGGGGGCCGATAAGCTCGACAACGTACCTGTGAAGTGCGCCGTGCAGTCCCACGAAGTGAAGAGGCGGCCATAGCCGCAGAGCTCGACCACAGAGTAACGAAGGGGGTGAAAGAGAGGACAGGGGGAGACCGAGAAGGGTGAAAGAAGCCATAGCCGAAACGACCCAGATTTACATTACCACAGTTCAATTGCCATGTCCGACAATAACCATCAGTCTGAGTCACACAAACCGCAAACCATAAAGAAACAGCGTCATTCTACAGTTCCCCGTCATGCAAAAAAATTGTCCACAAGACGTATTCAACAACAGATGGCATTGCCGCACAGACACTCGTTCTTTTGCAATGCAAATGTTCAGAGGAAAACCACAATATCAATTAGCTGTTTCAGAAGACAGGTCAACAGATGTGTATTTTGCACAACCATTGGTTTGAATCTGACTACTATTGTGCGCTTCCATTGACTCCCCTGACGCATAGACATACGCCATGAGAAACACCTAGGAAGCAAAACCCTGGCCAATGGAACAGCAGCATTCGATTATCTTTCGAGAATGGTCTTTCAGGTGAGCCAACCGATACAAGCGCCATTAGCGATACATACAAACCTGAGCACCAACCCACACGTCGCTAAAATAAGCGGTGTAAGAAGAAAGGCGTTTTCGCCATCGCAACCACAGGTGCTTGAAATAAAAGCAGCGATCTGCCTCTCTATCCATCCGTCATACCAGCATTCATACAACCAATTTTCAATCGTCATCTCTCCCATAGCCAAAGACGTTACACATTTCCATGGGAAGCAAATTCATTGGCAAGATTGAAAATCTAGTTGTTACCTCTCAGAGCAGATCTTGGTCAACATACGGCATTCCGCACAATGTCAATCCCTCAGTCATGCCCATATTTCATCATGGAGGTTGTCTAAACGAAAGAGAGTGCAAATCACCACCCCCAATCAGTCATCATAGTAAAGACACCTACCTCTGATATAGGCACCACATGGTTTGCAACTAATATCACACCAAAGATCCGTAAAAACACTTCCACACCGCAGAGACATACGGATGTGGCCTATGACATTTGAGCTCACGCAATGAAGTGATACGCCGTAATCGGCGGTGCAAACAAGAAAAACGACCCGCAACAACCGGACCACGGCCTGAAAGGCCGTACAAGAACCCAACAAGCCCCATCGTGGAGTCAGAAAGATAACGCATGAGCACTCACTCAAGAAGTCGTCCTCAAAATCTCTCATCATCCTCCAAAAGTACGTCTTGCCCATCCACACTTTGTGGAAAAAGTAACCAGAACGGACCGGTCCTGCACCACAAGCCTAACGTCAATTGCCGACAGAACCAGATTACAGTACCAAGACAACACATTCTCTTCGCCGCAATGACTGTACGTCCGGTCATTGCCATGGCCTGGGATGTGTCTCATTCTGTCTATATAGTTTCTTTGGATTCCTGTAACTGATTGTCTTGCCGAGCATGCATATAACTGTCGAGCTTACCGTTCATGCATGTGCCTGCGCACTTCTACCTGAGAGGTAGGTGGCGTCTATGTCATTTTAAGAACGGGACTGTCATTTTGGGATGGCATGGCTCCCTTGGAATACGTGGATGACTCCACGGCCTTGTGTGACACCAACGATGTGTACAACGTGGATGCATTGGATGATGTCGATGGCGTATGGAAAGGTTCCAAACGAAGAGTTTTTTACGGGCGGAGTAGTACGTGGAGAAGTGATGGTAAGCATTACCTGTCTGTGTCGTATACAATATCTGGACACCATCAATTGGAGGTTCAACTGATGGACGCGAACCCCAATCAAACTGATGGAAAGGTTCCAAACGAAGAGTTTTTTTTACGGGCGGAGTAGTACGTGGAGAAGTGCTGGTAAGCATTACCTGTGTGTGTCATATACAATATCTGGACACCATGAGGTTCAACTGACGGATGCGTGTGTATAGGTAGTTCAAATGATGCGCATCTATTGTGCAAGTTTAGCAATTTTTGGTATCTGAGACGGATCCGTTTTTCCTTGGACTGATCTTTTGCACGTTGCCTGAAGCAATCCTGGGAGAGTGCGACGCGTCATGTGGTTGTAAGAGCCTATTGGCGCTACATATTCCCCCCGACATATGGTTGTTCGTCCATAAATGGAAATAGTCACATGCAGTAATAAAAGACTCAAATTACCGATGGGATCAGATGCTCCTAATGGTTAACATCAGTGTCTCAGACACACGGACCGCTCACAATTCATCCCTTCCCATAATTCAGCAGAAGAGGACAGTTATGTCCCTGAAAACATTCACTGAAAAAAAAAAGGTCACTCCCATTTAGGACATGGGTCACTCGCACTGTTCTTCAACCTGTGTAGCACTTCCACAACCAAAAAATTCGATTTTATTTCAAATATTTGGCATCGGATAGGAGCGAAAGACTATGGCATGAGTAATTTCATGGCCTGCAAAGCTCAGATGAACTATGAAGATCATCATCTGCCATATCCCAAAAGGCCAAATTCCCAAACCCCAATCAAACTGCACGGGATAGTGCGTTACACCCATATTTCTGACATCTGCATGCCTACCTCACAAACCTGCTCGCTCGGCGAGCCTTCCTAAAGCACACCATACCTGAATAGTTCACCACTTCAAACTCTGCTAGCACTATATATTACTCTTCTGAAGCGTAACAGTTGGCTGCTCATCCTGTCCCCTCCGACATGAGCTGTCCCCAACGAGTTCCTGAGCAGTAGCGTCCTCACATACATACCATCAGTTGGTGGTGCATGTTTTTTTCAACATTTTCTCTTCAGGACAGGTCTGTTAAGAATCATCATTTGGTAGTAAAGACCAAAAACCAGAACCCCATATTCAGCAACACAATATGCCTCTAACGGCAATGTTTTCAATAATCTCATGTCCAAGGAAGATGCATGCCGCAATTTCCACCTTCCCCAATGAGATCCTCAAGTCGAACACCGAGGACAACCCGTAATTTCCACCTGCATACCGCCATACCCCATCTAATATGATGACCATAGGTGGTTCTCAAGTCCTTCGATTCAGGGCATACATGGCGTTCAGAGTGGTGCACAGCTCTTAGTCATCATAGGCCATGGTACCTACCTCCCACTAACTACATTTTCAAAAGTATTCACAAAACCATTCCTGAAATATGCACTGCATGGTCTGCCCCAATAGGTAATTGCAGCATAACCACACCCTCCGGATCATGAAATATGCAGAGCACTGCTCGGAGGACGAACTCTCCTCGACAAGCTTGTTTCGTTTTTGATCTTTGCGCAGGATCCTACAGCCACATAAAGGCTGCTCCGAAGCACAGGGAGAGCATGCCGGCCAGGCATCACTTCTCCCGATCATTCTAGTTTTCTTCAGCTAAACTCACATTCACATCGTAGCAACAAGTGTAATACTGTGCAATTCCGCTCTCAGACAAATGCCTCGGTTCACAACATTGCTAACTGACTGTCGATGGTAACCGGCAGTGCAACACAGCCACCCCACCAAGCAGTCCGTGCAAGCCCACCGGACAGAACGCCCGATGCTAACCTCCACATCAGCAAGACCCGGTGCAACGATCTGTCTCGTCATCTGTATCATCCTCGAGCAACCGGTTGCTACAAACACGCGACTCATTTTCCTTGACATGATAATGATTTTATACACCTGTCAATCGTAACCGCCAGTTCAGCCCAGCAACACTGCCAGTTGGTGCAGGCCCAGCTACACCGCCAGTGCAGCCCAGCAACACCGCCACGTCAGCAGGACAGGGTGCAATGCTGTCTCATCATCTGTATCATCCTCTAGGAAAAGACGGGCCACTGCAGAACATGGAACTAGATATCCAAATTTAAGTTGAGACGGGGGTCAATCATGTACGGAAGGTGGTGATTATCCAGAGCGCTATTTACAGGAGCGTCAAAACTAACCACCTGCCATCCTTCATCTGGCAGCACCGAATCGTTCAGCCATTCCCTGAGACAGAAATGGACTGCTTTGCAAGCAATGCACCGTACATCCTTCCCTCTGACAAAGACTTCTCGGCGCCACACATTCATGTGCCGCTGGCCAGACTATGCAGCGCCGGTCAATGCGTGAGCTGTTCCCGCTCAAACACGGACCACAAACAGTCCAACACAACATTCTATCCCCTCAGCCAACTGGTACAAGCGCCTCAAGCGATACATACTAACCTAATCGCCAACACACGTCGCTCAAATCTGTGGGTAAGAAGAAGTGCGTTTTCGCCATCGCAACCACAGGTACTTGAAAGAAAAGCAGCAATCCACCTCTCTTTCCATCCGTCATTCATACAACCAATTTTCAATAGCCATCTCTCCCATTGCCAACGCGGTTGTAAAGAGAATCCTGGGAGGTGAGACCCGTCATGTGGTTCTAACAGCCTATAGGTTAACATAAATGGAAGTAGACACATACAGCAATAAATGACTCAAATTACAGATGGGATCAGATATGTTCGTAATCGTTAACATCAGTGTCTCAGACACACGGACCGATCACAATTCATCCCTTCGCATAATTCAGCAGAAGAGAACACTTACGTCCTGAGGGCTCCAAACATTCACTGGAAAAAAAAAACAGGTTACTCACATTTAGGACATGGGTCACTGGAGGGCCTCGTAGTGGAATGTTCTTCCACGTGTGCATCACTTTTCCACCACCACATGCTGTCAGTTGGTGGTGCTTTCACAAAAAGAAAAAAAAGGGTTGAAAGAAGGACAGGTATAGGTATTCCTTCTCTGACGCAAGGACACACGCAATTTTGTGAACAACATTATCCCGATAATGTAAGAACGTAAAACAGTGCTTGTCCAGTTGTCGCTGGTACGCAATGCCCAAAACCTTGCTAACGTACCCCCAAGAGTCAGGTTGGCATGAGTTGACAGTATCCCTGTCAATTTCGAACTCCCTATCAGCGTCATCCATTCGAAGGATTTGGCGAGTGACGTCTCGGTGTTTGAAGGACCGCAATGGACCCCACCATTGATTAGGTACACAAATAGGTGTGGTAGGCATCAGATTCTTCGGTTTGGTAACAATAGCCGCGAGGTACACATGCATCACTCGGTTATAGCGGTAATCGATGAAGGTGACAGTTTTGCCCGACCGTTCGTAATTGTAATTAAATAAATTACTCAACACACTCATATTTTGCTTGCAATTTTGAAAATCGTAAGCGACGTTCCTTTAGGCAGGTGTGAGTGAATCCTGTCCTGCTTATATCGCACGAATCTTATATATATATCAGAACATGGCAAGGTAGTCGGGAATAAATCTCCCCAAAGCAGGCATTCAATAAGGCTTGGCAAACCGATAATGTTCGCCATCTGATACCAACTCGGGGATTGGGCAGGCGAAGATGGGGACGCGGTAGACTACGGACTGAGAAGCTGTACAGTGCGTGGGCAAAGTCGATGTTAAGTCGATGTTGTGTAGAAGGTAAAGACGATGGAGATGCGAGCATGGTCTAGGAGAGCGATGAAGGGGCAGCTTTCGCTCGTGCAGATTTCAGACCGTCAATATCCACACTACAAAGAGCCTCATCCAAAGCGGTGTCATCATCTAGATTCACAATTGCGACCGGTGTGAGTTGGGTAAGCGCGAGGGCACTATTTTGCGAGGCGGCAGTGTTAGTGGAAGGAGGAAGTTCTTCACAGGTTGCAGCATCTGCAAGGTTTTCTGTGTGAGCAGTAGTAGTTATCAGTTTGTTTGGCGTTTGATCAACAATATTTGCGGAGGGTGGCGAGTTGTCGTGCGTTTCATCTCCATCCGTTCTCTTGCGCTTGGTAGGTGTACTGGCTGCACTGTCGTTCTGGAGCGTCGCACCTGCATGACAGAATTGAAAAAAACGAAGTTCGTACCTGTGAATTTTGCAAAAAGAGTGAATACATTTCTTTGTTTGGCCTTGAAAATTATTACGAACTACCTCTGGAAAACTTTGTACACAACGTTTTTTGTTCTTCTGGAATTGTCTGGCAGACAAACGCAAATATCAGATGGGTGTCCTGTGCGTGAGAGAGCAACATACAGTTGTCCATGCGAAAAAACAGGTTTGTGTAAGAAAATGCCCGCTCTCTTTGTTGTTTGGCCCTGTGACTTGTTTATTGTAATTGCAAAGGCAACACGAACAGAAAATTGTTTACGCTTCCACTGCAATCCCGTTGTTTGTTTGCTATTGTCATTCTTCATTGTTATTCTTGGGATGAACACTTCCTCTTTTGTGATCAAGTGAGTAGCTTTGAGGAGATGGTTACCCACGACTTCATTAACGATCAATCTCGTCCCATTGCACAAGACCATTTTTAGGATCAAAATTTCTAAGAAGCATAATCGGAACTCTTTTCTTCAATCACAATCTTTGTGGGGGCAAGCCGGCCTCATCGATAGAGTTCAAGAATTTCACCGGCACCTCTAGTTTATCGTTGTCTTCAAGACATTCGTCAACTCCGGAGCAAATTATATCCTCTCCAGGAATAATATTTAACATGAGATTGTTTATTTCTCTTGTTTCTTCATTCTTAGGACACAAAATCATTCGTTGTCCAATCCATTCACGGTCAGTCGCATTCTTGAGAAGATCTGGAAATGTCCAATCAATCAAGTCTGTCACACCGCCATCCACACAAATATTTGCAGGCAATTCGATAACGCTGTCGTCATCAGCATCGACCTTTACATGGTTCCCATTACCTACCTCAAGGAGCCAGTCTGCAAAGTTTTTTGTTATTTCATCATCTCCTCTTGAAAGAGCTCTTATATTTTCTTGTAGCTGCATTGTTTGGAAATACTTCCATAATGGCGAACTTTTTATGCAAGCCTTGACTTGTTGTGCTCTCGATCCTTTCGGAACAACAGGCAACACTTGGCGCCAATCCCCGCCTAGGACTATCACTTTTCCTGCAAAAGGAAGTTGTGAATCACAAAGATCACGCAACATCCGGTCCAAAGCTTCGAGGAGATGTTTATGGCCCATTGGGGTTTCGTCCCACATAATCAAGTCTGCCTTTTTTAACAGCTTGGCTAAGCCAAATTGCTTTGGGATTTTGAAAATCGTATTTTCATCTAGATTCAAAGGGGCTCCAAAACATGAGTGGAATGTTCTACCACCATTGAGCAATGTGGCTGCAATTCCGCTAGATGCAATCGCGAGCGCTACACATTTATGCATTCGCAAGCCTGCGAGGATTGTATTCATGCAAAATGTCTTACCTGTTCCAGCAGGTGCATCAAGAAAAAGACAATGGTTCTTTATTTTTAACCGCTGTAATCACCCTATCCCCATGTGGCTGTTTCTTTTGAAACGTCATAGGAAAACTCGTCCCGCAATTCTTGTGGAAGGTTGTTCAATTCACGTTTTTTCAGAAGTTCTTGAGCAAGTTGTTTGTCAGACTGAGTGGGGTGCTTGATATTCACATCCCTCAATTGAATGCCTCATTGACGTAACAATTGGTCAATTTCCATCAGCACCAAGGCTCTAAATACGGATTCAGAGACATCAAGGCCCTTGCATTCGTGTTGGTAGTCCTCCCACATCTTAGGGCAATGGGCGCGGAAAAAGGTGTTCGGATCGGCAATTTCAGAGAACAAAAGCAACATGACAAACTATTCTCGGATTTTCAAAGGCATTGCATAATTTGTCAAGCTCTCCATATAGTCATGAGGTTCTTTATCGTCGCTCAGCAGGCCAGGCGCCCGGCATGCTGCTTGGTAAGTATCGTGAACGACCTCATTCACAGTTAGCAAATCTTCAAAGCTTTCGGCGTCTTTGCAATGCTCTTGTGTGAGAAACATACGAAGGTAATACACATTACCTTGTTGGGGGTGGGTTTGATATATGCGACCAATCTTTTTAAAACCTTTCTTCGCATTTCTTTTCCTTGGTTCCCAATTATTATTTTTCCAAGTACATGAACCGACCACGTCTGTATACATTGGCAATTCTTTTTTTGGCAAGTGTTTCATTTCGAAATTGAATTTCATCCACGCAGTCAGTTTGGTGTCTGGCGGTCCTTGGTTGGCAACTTTTTCTGCATCCTCTTTCCGAAAGTAAACGGTTTGATGATTTTGTAAATGGACTGGTAATCGCTCCACGCTGGGATAGGCTTCCATAATATTAAATGCAAATATTCTCCAGCATGCCTCTGCAGCGCCTACTGATCTCAAATCTTGATATTTAACGATTTCATCATTCCGATGTTTTTTATTCCTTTCACCCACCATTGCCCGATCTCCACCTTTGAATACATATTTGTATAAGTATATTATGCATCCAACATTAGCACACACTTCAACATTTATATGGCTGTTGAATCTCATTAGGAGGTACGGATTGTAAGGGACAACCCGTGAATTGTCGTACTCCTCCCCATCTATACATACTTTGTAACCCCCGTCGTCAGGACGTCTCCGCCTGTAGTTGGGATAGTTCTGATTATCTACCCACATTGTTTTTTTCATGAATAGTTTAGGAAATCCCCATCGAAAGTGCAAGATGCAGATGGTTTTTCCTTGCCACATTTCGAATGTATCATCCATTTCAAAACTTTCTTCCGGAGCTCACCTTCTGGACGGATCTCCACAAAAACCAAACGATCAATATCGTGTGATGTTTTTGGCTTGTGTTTCTCATCTAACACAATCAGCATGTGTGCATGTGGCAAGCCCCGCTTCTGAAATTCAATGACATACAAATACGCTGCAACTTGCCCAAAAATTTTGTTATCTAGTATTTCCTTTTTGAACTGTTTGAAATACGCCCAAAAAACTCTAGCTATCGGCAGCTTGTTGCCCGGGCAACAACGCAGTTAACGTGGCCCTGATGTCAAGCTTGCGGGCAAAATTACTCAATGGCCAATCGACGCAGCATGACTTCTAAGATACGAAATACTCATACTTCCCATTTTGGCCCTGATGTAAAGCTTGTGGTCATCTGCGTGTATGGCATCACACATCGCTTGGCACATTTCGGCTCAGAGTGTTGGTTGATGACTTCTAAGATACGAAATACTCATACTTTCCATTTTGGCCCTGATGACATACATACTCTTGCAGCAATCTGCCAGCTCGCAAGAGGCATGATCGTTCAGTGTTGCGATCATGCAAATGGAAAGCATAAAATTTTCGACAGGTCATCCTTGTGCGGAGTCGCATGGACCACAAAACCAACCGTCTTCACCTCCGGGAAATAGTAAAATGTAATGCAGTGCGTCATGTGCGCGATTCCTTTCATAGACTTTTCTTATTTGTTCATTTCTCATTTGAAGGACAATATCTCATGGAAGGGGGTTATCATCCATCAGAATGCAAACTTCTTGCAATCCCTTTGGTCTATTATATCTGCGAGAGTGTTCATTCTTTGGACGAACATCGAGATTGATAACCAATATTTTATCTTGAATAAAATTCGAAGGAAATTCGCATGCAGCAATGAAATCCTTGATGTACGGATTGCATTGGAGAAATAGCGTGTGCAATGTTTTAAGCACATGGCGTATCCGATTGCGTTCAGGATCCTTAATCGAAACAGGAAGATTCATGCATCCTAGTCTATTATCGGTTGCGACATCACCATATTCAGGATCGTGCACATACACTTGAGCAAAGACAGGTGTATGTCCAGCTTCTGCGCGCAACGGTCCAATACGAAGAAACATTCGGCCCTCAATTCGTAACATGCCTTTCCAGCCATCTAGTTTCGAGTTTCCCTCGACCAAATGTTGTGAGGTTAGTGCCAAGGCATTATTGAGGCGACGCGTGTGTTTTCTGAAACACTTACCGTCTTCTGTTTGTGAAGTCCAAAATTCGAGGATTTGTTGCTCTGCGGTTCCTTCAGGTGGCATTTCCCACAAAGGAAAAACTCTAGCACCTTTTTTACAGCAAATGTTTCCCCAATTGAGCTCATGCGGCGAAAGGAGAGCATTGCAGTGCTTGCAAGGGGACCTATCACCTAATTAGATGGTTTGCACGACCAAGTCACCGCTAAACACCTCTTCCGTGCAGTTCATCGCAACACCTTCGGTGGCCGCAGGCACGTATTCAACGTCAGGCAATTGCTCTTCATGCGAAGATGGATTCGGAATCACATCATCATCCTGAAAAGTATCTGATTTGTCAGTCATAACGAAAGGTTGTGAAGCGATATATTGATTATGCAGTTCATCGATGGTTTGCTCTGTTTGTGATGTGTTCGTGTATATCCATGGGTGTGGAAGAAAGCATGGTCGGTCGATCACTGTAGTTGTCTTCCTTCGTGTTTTTCGTCTTTGTATCCCAAGTAAGCTATTATTACGATTCTTATTACGTTACCTCTTAGCGGCCAGTTTATTTGTTTCTCTGAAACGCTGAATGTGTTCATCAAAAGACAACACCGAAGAGGCAGGCACCACATCATTTACACATATATCTTGAGGCGGTGTTGAGGACATGTCGACATTTCCAGATCGTTGCCCAGGATCTAAATCCTGCGTTTGAATCGAATTCACTCGGTGGTCGAAAAGGAGTGTAGTGTTAGGCTTTGTTATTTGTTCACGAATGTTTTCTATTGGATTTGGTGTGGAGCGAATCTCCTCTTGCTGTGTGGTCAATGCATCCACAATGCTCCTGTTTTTGTTGAGCAGTTCGGAAGTTGGGGTTGTATGCTGAGATCGGCCAAATGGAGTGTCAAGGATATGGTTAAGTTCGGACTGCAGAGGGGTCGTGAGTTGTGATTCACAACGCAGATGAATTTGAGGCGTAACAGCTCGTGTGACACAGGAAGTCTGTGTGCATCCAGCCTCGACACCCCTTGTGGTTGCTGCATAATGTTATGAATTTGAGCAAATGGGAATGCGGACATCCCTATTGGCACCTTGTCTGCTAACAATCCTCTCTGCGCTTTGTCTGCACCTTTTAGTTTTCTGGCTTCATAGGTCCGCTTATTCGTATTTATGTTTCCTCTGCGGGAATTGTCCAGCAGGCCAGTGGCACCAAACGATAATTTCGGAGGTAGTGTCTAGCCTGTCACATTTGTCATTGCAGTTTGGCTAATTTTCGAAGATCCGTTAGCAAGAGTTATTTGTTCAAATTCGGTGAATGGTGTATTATGAAGGTTAGCGGACAGAGAAGGGATGCCAGATTCTTCAACACTTTGTTGATGATCCGCAGGAGTTATTTGTTCGAATTCAGTAAATGGTGTATTATGAAGGTTAGCAGTCAGAGAAGAGATGGCAGACTGTTCAGGCAAGGAGTTAGGTGGGGTGGCCATGGTCTCTCTCCCTTCAAGGGACTGCAGAGACGGTGGTGGCTGCAGAATGTTTTCTCCTTCAGGGGACTGCAGAAGCTGGTGGTTGCAAGGAACTGAGTTCATACCCACTGGCGAGCTATCAAGTAACAACTGTCTTCGCACCTTCTGCTCACATTCTTTTTTCATCCGTTCGTAGCGGCGTTTGTTCGCCATCCGGTTTCTTTCTTTGCGATCATCGATCGCAGCTGCAGGTGTAAATGATGTTGTGTGGGAGGAGGTTGTTGTCATGGTGCCGTCCGTCAGTCCTCGTGGATCTTGATTCGGAGTTATAAAAACGGGCAGCAATGGAGTCACGGATGTCCATTGGCGACATAGCATTGCAGTGTTTTCCGCATTTTTTTTCTTAGCACGATACCGCGCTTGTTTCGCACGTTGATGTTCACACACATCTTCCTTTTTTTATATCTGCAGCGCACAGCTGTGTCATTGGCGGTGTTGCAGGCACAGTTTGGTCGGTCTGTGCATAACAGTTGCTCGTTTGGCCTTGCGATTGCGGGGAAAAGAATGTGTGGGTTCAGCTTGTTCAGTAATTGGATTATCATTTCCGACTGGACTGCATGCATTGGTGGCGGCGATAGACGATTGATGCAGTTTCTCCCGACGCCGATATTTTCGTTTTGGCGGGGGAGCGGTATCGGATGTGTTCGCATCATCAACACATCTTTGCAATTAACCAATTGAAAAAGGTCTAAGTCTGCTTGTGAAGCAGGTAGCCTCGCTGGCAATTCGTTGCAACGTCAACGCTTCTCTATAGGGTTGTGCTCGTTTTAGAACAGAGGTGTGTGAAGGTGCAACGATAGCTTCTCTGTGTGAAGTCCTCGCTCGTCTTCTTCGCCATTCCTTCGGAAGTCAGAGGGGGGACCTGAATTAGCAAACGTGACAAACAAATGGTGCATTGTTTAAAACTGGCGCTGAAGGCAAATCAAGTTATACTAATGGCAGCTGGTCTTTTCATTTTTGGTTTTAGGGGTCTCGTACAGAATGGAACAACATCGGAAACCATTTGATGTACGGAATTAAACACATACCTGAGTTCGAATCGGGATGATGGAATTGGATGTAGGGGATGAAATTCGTACCTGAGTCCCCAACTTCTCATCACGGCCGAACATCTCTTTCACAGACTGTGCTCTCCTCCTCCCGCTCCCGCCCCCCCCCACGTCAGTTGCACTCTCTCTATGTCCCTTCAGCCATGAAGTGATGAATTACTCACCTGAGTTCTAATCCGGATGATGGAATTTGATAAGTAAATCCAAACAGTTCTGAATTTTCGGCATTTGAGGGGAAAAAAAAACAGTGCCCCCCTCTCTGTATGTCTCTCTCTCTCTCTCTCTCTCTCTCTCTCTCTCTCTCTCTCTCTCTGTCCCTTCAGCCATGAAGTGATAAAATACGTACCTGAGCTCAAATACTGATGATGGAATTTGATGGTAAATCGAAACAGTTCTGAATTTTCAGCATCTGATAAAAAAAAGGTGCACAATCCATCTCTCTCTCTCTCTCTGCTCCCCCCCTCTCTCTCTCACGTATCATAATTTCCAAAAAAAAAAAAAAAAAGTGCCCCAGTTGCACTCCTGTATGTCCCTTCAGGCAGGAAGTGATGAAATACATATACCTGAGTTCGAATCCGGATGATGGAATTTGACAAGTAAATCCAAACAGTTCTGAAATTTCAGCATTTGAAAAAAAAAAAAAAAACAGTGCCCCTCTCTCTCTCTCTCTCTCTCTCTCTCTCTCTCTCTCTCTCCCCCCCCCTTCAGCCATGAAGTGATAAAATACGTACCTGAGTTCAGATACGGATGATGGAATTTGATGGTAAATCGACACAGTTCCGAATTTTCAGCATCTGAGAAAAAAAACAGTGCCCCAGTTGCACTCTCTCTATGTCCCTTCAGGCAGGAAGTGATGAAATACATACCTGAGTTCGAAACCGGATGATGGAATTTGATAAGTAAATCGAAACAGTTCTGAATTTTCGGCATTTGAGGGAAAAAAAAAACAGTGCCTCTCTCTCTCTCTCTCTCTCTCTCTCTCTCTCTCTCTCTCTCTCTCTCTATGTCCCTTCAGCCATGAAGTGATAAAATACGTACCTGAGTTCAGATACGGATGATGGAATTTGATGGTAAATCGAAACAGTTCTGAATTTTCAGCATCTGAGAAAAATGAAGGTGCACAATCTCTCTCTCTCTCTCTCTCTGTGAAGTGATGAAATACGGACCCGAGTTTGAATACGGATGATGGAATTTGATGGTAAATCCAAACAGTCCCGAATTTTCAGCATCTGAGAAAAAAAAAAGGTGCACAATCCCTTTCTCTCTCTCTCTCTCTCTCTCTCTCTCTCTCTCTCTCTCTCTCTCTCACGTAGCATAATTTCCGACGTAAATAACAAAAAGTGCCCCAACCCCCTCCCTCCCTGTCTCTCTCTCTCTCTCTCTCTCTCTCTCTCTCTCTCTCTGAAGTGATGAAATACGGACCCGAGTTCGAATCCACATATGCAGGCCGAGACAATAGAAAAAGAGAAAAAAAAMAAAAAAAAAAAACGCCCTCGCTATGTCAAGTGTATCTGAGCACGTGCCCTAGCAATCTCTCTCTCACCCCCTCTCCCTCCCTCTCGTTGCACTGGCACATCCCACCCCAATCTCT
>BFEA01001082.1:188558-207325 GCA_003427395.1 Chara braunii
GATTTCTTCCAAATATTTGGCATCAGATAGGAGCGAAAGACTATGGCATGAGTAATTTCATGGCCTGCAAAGCTCAGATGAACTATGAAGATCACCATCTGCCATATCCCAACTAATGACCTGCAAAGCTCAGATGAACTATGAAGATCATCATCTGCCATATCCCAACTAAAAGCCCAAATTCCCAGACCCCAATCAAGCTTCACGGGATAGTGCGTTACACCCATACCTTCTGACATCTACATGCCCACCGCACGTCAACAGGGAATAGCAAACCTGCCCGCTCGGCGAGCCTTCCTAAAGCACACCATACCTGAATAATACACCACGACAGACTACCACCACCGTACGAGGGACCGCTTCAAACTGTGCTAGCCCTATATGGTACTCTTCTGAAGTGAAACGGCTACACATCCTGTCCCCTCCGACACGAGATATACCCAACGAGTTCCTGAAGCGTAGCGTCCTCACCTACATACCATCAGTTGGTGGTGCATGTTCTTTTCAACATTTTCTCTTCAGGACAGGTCTGTAAAGAATCATCATTTGGTAGTAAACACCAATAACCAGAAACCCAAATTCAGCAACATAGCATGCCTCTAACGGCAATGCCTTCAATAATGTCATGTCCAAGGAAGATGCATGCTGGAATTTCCACCTGCCCAACACGAGACATCCTCATTGTGCCATGAACGTTCCACACTGGCGCTGTCATCACCACATAAGAGGCAGATGTGACCTGCATAATACCATACGCATCTAATATGATGCACATAGGTGGTTCTTAGTCATCATAGGCCAAGCTACCGCCCTAGGAATAACGCTCAGAGATCCTTTCAAATCACGCGCCCGGTGGATGGGTCCGTTCGCAKAAGCATATCAGCATATGGGTCTAGACCAAGCCATCCACTCAACGCARGAGAGTCATACGGCTCTAACCGAATGGGGATTCTCATCACAGAGTGAATGCCATTCCTTGAACTCCCACCACAGGGACTGCGCATCATTTGGTATCCCCGACCATATGCAACTCCTTTCGACATAGCTTCACTGTCTCAGGCCTCAGAACCTCGGACAGCAGCGGTCACGGCAAGACTGTTACACGACGGTCTCTTTCTTGGTGAGTTCGTCCAACGCATCAGTTAACAAAGCAACTCATCTAGAACGATAGCGCCCACTCATCTTTTAGGGGCTGAGCACAACATCGCATCCTCAAAAAGGCCCACAGGATATGGCAGTTCAATAGAACCCAGGGATTGAGTGCAACAGCCACAACCGGATGTGCATTGTCATAACAGCCCTTGTCAACTCCCACTGCTCCAATATATGGCAACTGCTGGAAGCGACGGTACCTGGATCACCACCGCCCTCAAAGACAGCCAGATTGCTCAATTTCCGCCCAGTGAAATGGGAAGCTACGCGGATTCGTGGCCACCCTTGGAACAGGCAAAACTATACCTACCCTTAAACAACACCATTGTAAACAACGCAAACAGACTTCACAACATTCACTTTTTCGGAACCACCGCGTTCAGATGTATTCACCCTCCGACGTTCTTCCATAATAGCATGACTTGTCAGAACTTTAAAAGGCGAACAACAGGCACACAGCTATGAAGACCATAGCTATACACGTGACCCTCGGTCTCCGAGGTCAAACTATGGAAAGAGCGGATAGACATATTCCGACGCTCCTCCCTACTCAGTTCTCTCGTATGTTCATTGATAAACCCCAGGCCGGTTTCAAATTGAGAGTGTCAGGAACTTTATACTCCCCTCCCGAATACACATAAAAGGGGCCACAAGCCACATGGTTCACATTAACGATCAGCACGTGCTCTTGGTTGGCAAACGTTTAATATGTGGTCCACAATGGCACCCCCTTCTCTGCAATGCCTTGCACAAAACAAAGCCCACCAGAAAAAGGACATCCAATGCTAGGAGAGCAACTGGGAGTGTGTTTGAGAGAGCTATTTAAATACTTGCACCGCTCTCCATAACGACTGCGACTAGATCTCGCCACTTCATTCCAGGACATAGCGCATAGATCACCCAACCATTTACAAAACACACAAGTCTGCCTTGCCCTTTAGCATCAGAACCCTCAGATAGATCACCGCAGTAGGTTCTGCATGAGACTGCATCCCTATAGTTTGCCTCAGACATCCAAGGAAGGATTAAACCGCATCAGTTCTCAAGCCAGGCATGGCGAAAACTCTCGGGCGGCCACTGCGAATGTTTTGAGAGAAGCCATTTCGAGTTTTCATCATCCGCATGCTTGCTTATACAACCCCCATCCTTACAGACTATCTCAACACAACCATACCGACACTTCAATTGCACAGGCATTTCCCTCAGTATTAGCAACTGAATGCTCTCAGCATCTGTCTCAGTAGAACGAAAGTTTGACAACCATCATCCGATATGCCTGGCCTTCACATCACCTGTGGTTTTGTCATCACGTCGAGTTACACACTTCCACACAGCTCCTCGCGGACAAGTCACGAAACGTACTTCAACAGCGCATCCCAAGCCAGACGCCTTGTCTCAGTTCCAACTTGATGTCACTGACACGGTCTTGTATATAGAGGACGCGGTGCGGGCACACCATAAGGCAACGCCAGCCACCTGCTTTGTCAGCCTGCGGAGATCTATAACCACAAACTACGCATTGGAAGTTCATCCGCCTCAATGTTAGAATCTTTCAGGAAGATCAAGTGAACAGCTTTGCTCAGTTTTGTTTGTTTACCTCACAGGCTTACGCCTCCGTAGTTCAACATGCAATGCCATAAACGAGTTTCCCTTTCTCTATCCTGCCGAATCATCTCAGGGCTTTCATGCCCGCCGTTCGGAACTTCCGTGCTCGATAAAACCAGATACGACCTGGGTTAAACCACCACCGGGCCGGGCAGGCACGGGCCAGTCGCACCGCGGGGGGGTCCACCCAGCAAAACCGAGCGGCCCAAGAAGTGTCCCAGGAATTTTTTTTTATTTTGTTCTTAGCATGGCATGGGACTGCGCTTGCCAAGAGCAGCCAAGAACTGCAGAGAAACTTGTCAAAGGCAGTTGGGGGTTGGGGCGGTGGGGGGTTGGGAGGGTGGGTTGGGGAGGGGGGAGAGAGGAGGTTGACAAGGGGTATAAGTTGACAGCGGTAGTTACTGTTGGACCAGACGCACCTGTTCCAATACCACACCCCATACACAAAACCAGATGGGTTAGGCCGCCGCCCGGCCGGGCAGGCTGGGCCAGACCGAACAGCGGAGGTCCACCCAGCAAAACCGAGCGGCCCGAGAAGTGTCCCAAGAATTCTTCTTTTTTTTTTAACATGGCATGGGACTGCACTTGCCAAGAGCAACCAAAAACTGCAGAGAAACTTGTGGAAGGCAGTCGGGCATTGGGTCAGGAGGGTTGGTTCGAAAGGGGGGCGGTGGGGAGGGGGGGTTGAAAGTTAACGGCGGTAGTTACTGTTGGGCGAGATGGCGGGCGGCACGCTGGTGGTCGCTAGTGCCTGGGAGGTAAAAGGAAAAATAATAAAAACGAGGAACAGAGGAAGGAGGAAGGCAGAAGAAAATTTTGAGAGGAAGAAAAAGAAGATAACGGTTCGAAACAGCAGGGGAAAAAGAACCTGGCGGGAACAGCGGAGGTATCCTGCGTTGGAAAGCCAGCCTGGAGTTCACGCTGCCTTCGAATCGACGGGCACGCATGGCAAGGGGCTAGCACACTGACGACCACCTCCCACCCGCTGGGCACGTTCAGCACACTCAGCAGTACCCACTATTTTTTCTAGGAGACCGGTCAACAGATGTGCATTCTGCACAACCATTGGTTAAACCTGGACCGTTTCTGTGCACAGCCATCAACTCTCATGGCGTACTAACATCCACCATGCGAAACACCTCAGAAGCAGACGCCCAGACAGTACAGTATGCTTAGTCAACTCTAGGGATACTCACAAGGATGGCTCACTGCAGACCCATCTACGGAAGGTGATTGTCCAGACCGCTATTTACAAGAGCGTCATAACTAACCACCTGCCATCCTTCATCTGGCACCACCGAATCGTTCAGCCATTCCATGAGACAGAAATGGACTGCTTTGCAAGCAATGCACCGTACATCCCTCCATCTGACTAAGGCTTCTCATCGCCACCCAGAGAACAGGAGACAACATTCAGCTGTGCATCACCCCACAACAGCACCACATACAAACAAGAGTGACTACCGGTGTGCGGCTCAATGTTGGCAATTAATTGTTCGATTCCGGCCTGCAAAATCCTCACCACCATTTCAGTAGAGGGAGCAAAGCTTCATCATTTCCACACTTCCCACATAAGATGCGACTAAAACAACACACGCAACAAGGAGTCAGCCAACAAGATCCTTGACAAACGAATCAGACCCTTAACATAGCTGAAGAAACTAGAACCCGTCGGCCCCTCAACACACCATCACCTTTTGCCATCTGGCAGAATTCTTCTTGGCATTGCGGCAGTTAGCTTAAGTATGGCTCACGCAAGTGAATCAAAAAACCATACTCCAAACGTGGCAACACTCGTTAGAAAGACATCGCCCTTAATGCGTAAATGATTGGAAACAGCGGTTCCTAAAGTTTCTTCTTGCTAAGCTCGTTATTTGTGTGTGCAACTTCTTGTGAGTGTTACTTGTAATAGGAGCAGGGATTGCTGTTCATGGCCAGTTTACCGAATCCGTTTTTCAAGCTGGCAGGCTCGTTATCTCACCAACATGATGAAATCCCACCACAAGCCATTATTCCCCATCTTGCTGCTCACACGTCCAGGAAGGAGCAACAAAAATAGTTCTCCAACACAGTCTAACAAAAATAGTTCATGGCCAGTTTACCAAAATAGTTCTCCAACACAGTCTAACATGGACCATATGCTGTCAGAGACTTAGACAGTTTAAGGAAATCACTGGTTGTCATCCAAAATGAAAATTCTCATCATGCAGCAAGTCATGTACCTGCATAAAAGCTAGTGTCGAGGAGGTAACTAGTCATTCAAAAATGTGGCACTGTCGAGGAGGTCAACTCGTCATTGAAAAATGTGGCACTCTCTCATTAAGACGATATACGTATAGCGATATAAAGAAGCAGGTTCCTGACCCCACACGTTTGCCATGAAAACATGTTTGGTGTTCTCTCATCAATGCTTTGAATTCAGAAACGTCTGTCTGAGCCATAACAAGCAGGTTTATTCAGTAGTGCACTGATAAGATCATACAGAACCTACCCACGTCCACCTTGGTCCCCTATACCACAACTCCCCCCATCTAAGTTCGAGGAAAAACATGGCAAGGGCCTTCTCATCGGAAGAGATTCGACAGTTGACCCTTGTGTGCTTCACGGTTAATCAGAAGTGCAGGTTGTCCTCCCTCATTGCGGCCTTTTTCAGATTCGACAGTTCAGTGTTTATGGTTTAAGGCATCCATAGACAAACACGTAACGGCTGAATTCACTACACTTTCTGGCCTACAGTTTAGGGTTCCAGGTTTAACGCAGGTTGTGCTACATGTAATGGTCGAGTTCACTACAGTTCAGAGTTTAGGGCTTGAGGTAAACATAGCAAACGGATGCATTCAATGATGTGACAGGATCAAACAAGTTTGCACTAGGCGCATGAGTGTGCGACGAGCGACTCTTCCATGTTATTCATATACTCAGCTTATGGGACAGACAAACCCCATTGAATGTCGGGGCCACTGTATGGAGAAACTACTGAGATTTAAGGGCCACATCAAGGACCAACCCATGTCCGAGGTGCGACCTGCTTGTCTCAGACTAGTAATCCTCAGGAGACATACAGTACACATGCTCACCCAATTAACAGTGTCCTGACCTCTGAGCAGGGCGCAGATGAGTTCAGCTCAAGCAAGGCATTACTAGGCCTTCTCCCCTTGCACAAGCCTCAGAGCGCCGCTCATCAGCAAATCGGTACAATTACCAACTCTGCCAAATGATTGTCATAACGTTTAGCATTACAGGCTAACAAACAGACCAGCAAAATGATGCAACTACCAACCCTGCCTAGAAGAAGAGCACTGATTATATTGGATTCAATTACGAACGCTGATGTATGCTCGCCATAACTCGCGATCCCCGACTTCTTAAACCACCAGCACTTGGCCCAGCTATGAAGTCCGAGCCTTGGCCGACCAGTATGCCAAGCCGTGCCGAGTGCGAGAGAAAACCGGAAAAACAAAATAGAAAAAGAAAAAAGAAAAATACAAAAAGCAAAAAGAAGAAAAAAATAGAAAAAGAAAAAGCAAAAGGAAAAAAATAGAAAAAGCAAAAAGAAAAACAAATAAAGCTTGCATTCCTGTTGGCGCAACAGAGAAGGCGAGAGGGAGAGAGAGAGAGAGAGAGAGAGAGAGAGAGAGAGAGAGAGTGGCAGCAAAGTCGCCGTTACCCAACGGCCATCTCTCCGGTTCTCTCTCTCTCTCTCTCTCTCTCTCCATTCCTGTGCGTGTCTGTATGACGGGAATGATTCATTCCCGTTTTGCACTTCGAACGTTTCGAAAGTGCAAAACGGGAACGAACCTTCCCGCCCAAGCGGGAAGATTCATTCCCGTCGTACACAGAGAGAGAGAGAGAGAGAGAGAGAGAGTGGCGGCGAAGTCGCCATTGGGCCCCGGTGACTTCGCCCCCCTTAATGAGCATGTTTTTTTAGGTAAGGAGCACTTAGCTCCTCGCTGTCACTCAAGCCAGCAGGCTAGCCTCATTCGACTGCACCCCAAGATAATATAGAATGTGTTACAAAGGGAGTTCATACACATGCTAGCGCCGCATTCGGCCTGAAGAACGACGGCTTCCCAGACACACTACGAAACCATTAATGCACAGCTGATGGGCTCAGATTACCACTCTCATCTTTGGCTTTCACCCGTATCAGTAGCAGAACTGGCGTTAACCAGGTATGTCATCATAGCCCAAAACATCTCAGAAGTCTGACACAGGGAGCATAAGGCGAGCTGCGACAAAATCCCCTAAACTCCCTCAATCCTTACGGTTATCTTCATCCTCGAGACCTGATCATCATCGAGAATCAACTAGCTGACATAATCCACGCGTTTTTCTAACTACCCACCCATATCTTCATACTCTAGACCTGATCAAACTAGCTGGAAAATTTATTTGCATTTATCTAACAACCTACCCCTTCACTCAAACTGCGGTTATTCTCATCCTCGGCACCAGATCATCATCAAGGTCCAAACTACCTTACAACATCGTTCTCTTTCGTCTGGTGATCAACCTTCCCATTGGTCATTACAAAACGTTACGAGGGTCCACACCCTCAAAAACACAAACCTGATGACCCCATAATGAGAGAGTCGCATTGCATCAGAGAGATTCCCAACGATTTTCTGTTCTCTTCCTCCCAAACGAGAGTCGATTGTCCCTATCGTGTACTCATCATCGCAACCTGCTCTCCCGTATGAACTCACAATACAAGGATATACATCCATTTCATTACCAGAACGATAACATTAGTGGCGGTGAAAACCACCACTCACAGCCTCGACTGGAAGGTAGCTTCACTAACTTAGGCTCGTTCTACTTGAATTCTTTACCGTGTCACGCAAAAAGTGCAACACTAAAGATCCCTCAGAGACAAAAAAGCACCCACACCCAGATGTGTGGTGCACTAAATATGCCCCCACATCATTTCAGTGTAACTATGACAACTTGGGCATCATTGGGATCCATGTCTTTTGTTGAAACGAAACCGAAGTACTGCTGAAACGTTTCCTACACAGCCTCTCACATACACATTTCCCCTTCTTCCACACTGAGGAACGCTTGCACACGAACTCGTACAACTTTGGAACGAACACCTTTTCCATCACCGATTCACTCACCTTGGGACCTTCAGTACACAACTCTCCGTAATTCTCCGTCGATCTCTGTTGAAAGTCAATGCGCGACATGTTCCTCACTATGTTTATATACCAGGGCTTTCCAGATGAGCACTCGACCGTTGAATCGCGTGKGTCACCAGTATAACCAGGGCTGTTTCGCTTGTTGCACCACGGCCATTGTGATCTTAGGTCATCAAAACMCCCAAGCCTTGGTAAGTGGTGCGAGCTGTACATGCCATTTCATGCACTCTCATCCCTCACAGACATTCGTTTTGGCACACCCCACAGCCTAAATTGGAAGGTAGATTCACCCACTTAGGTCATCAAAACACCCAAGCAATACACATTACCGTTTTGCAACAAAGTGAGACACTAAAGATCGAACTATGAAGTCCTCTGCTAAGCAGCGACCAGATTAGACCAGATTTCTCTTAATTATAAGCAGCGACCAGATTAGACCAGATTTATCTTAATTATAGTACTCCGAAACTATCTAAGCGGTGCAACATCCRTAAATGCGAGTTTACTCCACGTCCAACGACACACATGTCCAGATGATCGTCACAATTCTCAGACCACGAATGGTTTGTGAAAATCCAAACCATCAACACTGGGTCGATGAAACTCCGAAGAAACAATCCCCTATTATCAGTTTTATTTTGTTTTTGGTCTTTCAGTTCTTTTTTCGCGCAGGCAAATCACAACGCCTGCTTCGTATGCTTCCCCCGTGCCCTCTAGCCTGTCTCCGCACAATGCGTACATGCTGCCTGTCCTCCTAACTCCTTAGCGCCTGACAACTCGCCTGCATTAGCAAACAGAAACTTGCTGGTAGCACATCACGGACTTCCGCCAGTGAAAGGTACGTCGTGAGGTCCAGATGATAATCGTGGCACTTTCGTTACTGAATTCACCTCTAAACAAAGCCCTCATGCGCCGAAAGTGATCGTCACAATTCTCAGACCACTACTTTTCATAAATCAATGGAGGCAATCATCACAGGGCAGGAAACAGGTATTACTCATATTCTATTTTTATTGCCACATTCCCACTCGTCATCATCTCAATAGCCTCCTCACGATGMCAAACAGACGAGCCGGACGAACAACAGTCGACGACAGGGACCCCGCTGGCAGTTGCACCGGCTCCTTAGTAACTTCTAGGCTACCAGAGACTTGGACAGTCACCACTGACTTTCATTACAGGGGCACAAGCAGTGGCGAGTGGGCCCGTCGACCTTACTCCGCCCATTCGGACACTGACTTTCATACAGGGGCACAAGCTGTGGCGAGTGGGCYCGTCGACCTTACTCCGCCCGTTCGTATAAACATCTTGGCCAACACAACAGGAAGCTCCCAACACAAAACCGTAAGAAGAGGGGCTCAGCTGAAAACCTGATAAGATTTATGCCATACTGATTTTCGGCTCAGTGGAAGAAGAAGTCGTTTTGGTGTGTAAWGCTCATTGGAGACGAGTCCCCCAGTAGCCCACTGGCCAGGAAGCCAAACTTCATCATTGCCRAATCCAAAGAGTACGAACGTGGCCAATTGTTGGCCCCGACCGCTGCACACAACTTCTCGATGCAGCTTTCACACCCATGTACTGTGTCATTATACCCCCATGTCACTCGTTCACTAAAGGGAGTTCGAGCGCAACTCCACACTCCTCTGCCTAAACCACCATTACCTGAACACGGCATCAGTGCCCAACTTTCCAACAATAAGACAGATTACCCAAAACACTACATCTCATAGCAGTCACCCAATGGAAACATGAGCACTTGCTTGCCATGCTCAACCCCAAGAGTGCCAGTTGCGATTATTTAATACAAAATGGTGAACTGTCAGCCTAGCAGACTGACATCCAACCCATGATGTACCCACAAGGTCTTGGATCTCAGCTAATCCGAGTGGTAACAAATATATCGCTGGTAGAGACCCGTGCAGGCACCGAAATCTTCCCTGCTCAGGTGAGTAAACCCGACTCATTCACAATCGCTTTGCCAAGGGTATAAATTGCACAAAACACACTGAAAATTCAATGTTTCGCAGAGTGTTCCCTCGCCAATCACAGTCAAAGACCATTAGTTCTCATCGAATAACGTGAATGGAAAATAGCTCATTCAGATTCGGACTCCCTAAAAACGTACTACATTAGGAAGAAACCCCAGTATGGAAGCACCAAGCGTAGATTAAGCCAGCATACTTCATTTCTTGTGAATTATTCTCACTAATCTCACGACCAGCTGCAACCTCAGCCGAAAGATGGTGATTGGAAGAACTATTCAACGAATATGTCGTTGCTCATAAGGATTTTCCATCATAGGCTGCATTGGTTATACGGCAGTGACAATACTCCTATCATCCGGTGACAATTACACTATTATCCAGTACGCATCCGCCAGCATCATACTCGTCATCATGTTCATCTCACCACCCCATAGAACAACGTCCAGGATATGAGATTGCCAATGACTGCGTCTAACAATTAGCCAGCAAAAGCCTGCTCGGCTGAAAAGATTCAACCATTAACCCGTTTTRCAGCTTCACTGTCGTAATCGACAATCTTCAAAATGAGGTGAACCTCCCGAGGGAGGCGATGAGATTGCAGAACGGGAAGGTGCTCCAGCTCAGCTCGTCGGTTGAGGGGCTGCAATACACTAGCATGGAGCTTCAACATGTCCAAGAAATGGACTAAAGGGAAACAGATGAAGTGAAAGGGAAACAGAGTCTTGTGGATTGGGTCTCACAGATGAAGTGAAAGGCAAACAGGCTCTTGTGGATTGGCCGTCAGCTGAGGTAATGAAGGTGAGGACAGGAAGAGGAAATGGACAGCTGTGGGAACGGGATGGCCAACTGAGCATTCTGCATGGCTCTCTGCAGGACGAGAAAGAAATGGACTACGGCTAGTGTGGTCTTCCACTTCCATCGAAGCCCTTTTCCACAACTGAGTTACGTTGCACAGTTTCCAGTGTTCAACTTTAGTGGCATGTCCATGGAGACCATCCSACCCCCTACACGATCCTCGTAGAAACCGCAGTCGATAGCGATAGTGTAGTGGCATTCCAGGCTTCCRTCTCATTGTACCATTCTCAAAAGGAGCAGACATAGCCATAGGTCTTTGTACGCACCGTTAGTCGCCATGATGACATTTTTAGTCATCACGGCCGGCTTAATACCGTGCGACCAGTCCAACATCTAATTGCAGAGCCGACCATACCAGTGCCTGTGTCATCATTCCACCACCTTGTCGAGGGGCTCTACATCACAGGCTTTGACATCAAACCTACCCCCATGAAATGGTATGGATTTCTGCAGGTACAGATCAAAGACTTCCATCAAAGAACAAGCCTCAGACATCACAGGCTTCCACATCAAACTTACCCCGATGAAATGGTATGCATTTCTGGAGGTRCATTAAAAAGTCTTCCATGAAAAGACAAGCCTCAGATCACCGTTTGTCAGCAAATTGGTTAAGTGCCAATCCCAGGGCTCGATCCCTAGTCCCCGCCTTACCTGTGTACAGTACCTGTGTCGACCCGTAGAGTTGAACCCGCGACCTGTGTATTCGTAACAGTTGATAGGTTGTCGTAGGGTCCCTAGGAAGCATGGGTTCGATCTGTAGACCTGTCGGATAGGASCCCCAGTCAGGTCTAGAGGTCGTAGCTGTAGCCGTCTCRAAGAGTCRGGGTYGTAGCTGCTACAGTCCAGAAGGGTCAGTCGTAGCTGCTACAGTACCGAAAGGCCAAGTCCACGGCAGTCCTAGGCAGTCCGATCCAGTCAAGCAAGTACCGCGTGGGACTGTGTGCACTTCGGGCCTGGGAGAGGGGCCAGACCAACGAACCGCAGAAATATAAATCAAGAGGCAGCGCCCAGCCATTCATTCATTCCTGCGTGAGCCATGCGGAAGTGCTGCCACAGCGACTTGTGCAAGGAGGTCTGCAGTGACTCCCAARGACGACGTGGGCAGAGAGACGAAGCTTAGCCATAGCGATAGGGTAGAGGCGGCCATAGCCGCCATAGCTGTAGTTAGTGTTCAGGGTGTGAGTGTGTGAAAGTTAACAGAGTGTTGTGCGAGGGATATCCAGGGTGATCCAGGGCATGCGAACAGAGAGTTGTATGGGCGCTATGACGCCATAGCCATTGGAAGTGATCTCATATCTGGGTTGCCATATCTCTGAGTATTGAGTGGGCGCACGTCGACAGTTTGCTGTGCTACYGTTTGCATGCATGTAAAGTGTGAATGAAAGCGAGTCTGATTGCATAGCGCTCGGTGTGGTGCACAGCTCTCAGTCACCATTGCGTAACACGCTAACCGAACCCTACGAACTGAGAGAGACTGAAGCGCAACCAAAGCGTTTCAAGTTTCTAMATGCCGTAGTCCATTCGCAACGCAATCTTAATTCGATGGCTCCCATCATAATAATTGCGTCTGCAACGCAATCTTAATTCGATGGCTCCCATCATAATATTTGTGTCTGCAACCTAAAGAACATCCTGTACATTAAAATCATTTCGCACTGCTCCCAACGTCCATACACATGGCATGAAACCCTATCGCTTGTGCACGACTTCAGGTAGCAGACTCGACATCTACGCTTGCTAGAATACAACAACATTATAGCCAGCAGACACAAGCCCCTTAACAGACATTGCTCAAATCTGCAGRGTTGGTCAGCACAGGAATCGAACCCTCTGTCCTGTTGAGCTTGAAGAAATCAGTTTCCATCATTGCAATGACCGGTACTTTATCGTAACAGACCCCAGAAATCAATGTTTTCATTGATAGCAGTCAATGCAATAAGCGTAGCACAGATTTTGTCAGATCTGAAACCATAAACAGATCCAAACAGCCGTGTATAGCCCCATAAGCTCAAATGGCGGCAAAGAACCCATGTCAAACAAGCATCCCACTCCCTGTAGTTTGCAAAAGTGATATGACATACCGTTCTCGGCCTTCTGGCTAAGATCAAGTGTAGTATCTGTTCTGATCAGTTTAATATTAAAAAAAAAAAGCGATATGACAGGAATGCCCAAAAAATTATCCAACCAATGAGACAGGCCAGGCAGACATTGCCAAGGGTCATCATCCTTCCATTCCCCCAACCCACTGAATAGACGAGAAAATCCCGCAAAGAGGACGGTTGTCACCACCCTCCGGCATTTCCCACACCATACCTTTCAGGACCGTGCACAACAACCCAGCACGTAATGATAACAGAACATCTCAGCCCATATCTCCATGTTTCATCATATATCTCCATGTTTTTTTCATGACATACTTCCAATCACCGCCCCCCACCCAAGCGTGCCTCATGTGACAGACCCGTAAACAGCACGAACCGCTTAGATTCGCCATCAGGTTATGCACTCAGGTACTTATGTGAAAGGTTTTTCTTCACAGCGGCCACACCTAAAACAGGAAGACCCATACAACAGGACGCAGAATGCATGAAGTGAGTACCACTATGGACTCAGCAAGATAACTCATGAGCGCACATTGTTGAAGCTCAACGACTAAAACGACATAACAAGCGGTGAATTCCTACACGGCCGCACAGTCCTAGTTGACCACACCTCAGAGGAACAGCCATGTGCAAGGAAATAAGTAGCGCCAGTAGGCTCGCACAACCACTTGACGCGTCGCACCCTTCCAGTATTCCCTTTAGGCAACATACGAAAAAGATCGGTCCAAGGAGAAACGGATCCGTCCCAGATACCAAAAATTGCCAAGTAAGATCTATCGGCATTCTAGAAATGCAAGTTCAAAAGCATCCATTCATTTAAATGCACAAATAATAGCGGACCAGTTTTTGCTACGAACGCACGCCAGTACTGTCCATTCGCGGCCACCCTTGGACCACAAAGGGCCTCGTTCGACACCACTTGGAAATTGCTGTTTTTCAARGAAGCGTCSTTCGACCCCGCCCTAATCACACACCCTTGAAGTCTCTAATTGTTTCCACATCCCCGCGGCCAAGTGTCCGCCCTTGAAACGGAAGTGCGGACCCGGCAAATCGACAAAAATCCCAAGGGTGCCTCGGGAGGTCACTTGGGGCGCGAGGGTTTCACCCTTGAAAACGGGTAATATACGGACCTTTTTCTTTTTTCCTTTTTTTCCCACCAATCACCACTGTTCGTGGTGCACTGACATCAGCACTTCAGTTTCAAGGACGGCCGTCTCAAGGGTTTCGTCAAGGGGTTGTGGAACAAAAAAACAAGTTAGGGGAAATTAATCACCTTCCATGAGTTGGGGTGCCCTTGAAACTCGAGTATTTTCAAGTGGTGTCGACCGAGGCCCAAAAATTGCCAAGTAAACTCTACCCGCATTCTAGAAATGCAAGTTCAAAAGCATCCATTCATTTAAATGCACATATAATAGCGGACCAGTTTTTGCTACGAATGCACGCCAGTACTGTCCATTTGTGGCCACCCTTGGAACACAAAGATCTATATAACCTATACCCTCCGACAACAACATTGTACACAGAGCAAACAGAAACACGTTAAAAGCATAGACCCAAGAGACAAACATACGGAGTAATCTGTATCAGCATCGTCAGGAATGGAGTCCCATGGCCTCAAGTGCACTAAGAGACCTACACCAGGATATCACGCGTAGGGGTGTATCAATTACAACCGTGCTGCTCACAAGATAAAGCACACTAGTGACCACATTGCTGAGCACGATCCATCGACAACTTCGCTGTTGGCCACTGCGACGTCCATGACAGCACAGTGCCAAACACATTGGCAGCCAGAACGGAACTTAAGTGGCACCCTATTTATAACCTCCATAAACCTATGCCACATAACGGAACTTTCCATCTTTTCTACCATACCACCAAGCAGATGACTCTGCTAAGCTTCTGAACATACTARCCTCGTTGCCCGGTTATATCAATCATGCAAACACAAACACGCGACGACTGCTGCACCACCTGCCTCTACAGGCAATGCAGGCACCACAACCTTCACGTTCAGACGTATTCACCCTCCGACGTTCTGCCATAGTAGCACGACTTGTCAGAACTCCAAAAACGCAACAACACGCACACAGCTATGAAAGCCATAGCTGTACGCATGACGCTCAGTTTCCAAGGCCAAACTAAGGAAAGAGCTGATAGACGTATTTTGACACTCTTCCCTCATATGATATACGCCAGACCAGTTTCAAACTGAGAGTGTCAGGAACTTTATACTCCCCTCCCAAATACACATGAAAGGGACCCAAAGTCATGTCAACGTCCCATTCATGATTTTCATCCCGAACGAACCGCATGCGTCACGTTAACATGCGGTCCAAAGTGTCCCCCATACTCCGTCATGCCTTGCGCACAATCACATCTCATTCAAGGAAAGACTCGTACGAACGTTGGGAAAGTTTTGAGAGAGCTATTCGGATATTTTCACCGTAACCCACTAACAGTGAGGCTAGATCTGCATCCCTATAGTTTGCCTCAGACATCCAAGGAAGGATTAAACCGCATCAGTTCTCGAGCCAGGCATGGCGAAAACTCTCGGGCGGCCACTGCGAATGTTTTGAGAGAAGCCATTYCGAATTTTCATCATCGGCATGCCTTGTAATACAACCCCCATCCATGCAGACTATCTGAACACAACCACATTTGCACAGGCTTTTCCCTCGGTTTTCCCAACTGAATGCTCTCAGCATCTATATCAGGAGAACGAAAGTATGACAAGCATCATCAGATATGCCTGGGCTTCACACAAAACATCCACAGTCCACATTTTCTTCTGCCCGAAAGAGCTTCAAAGATCGGTTCCGCATAATCCACGGTTCCGCATAATCCACTAACTTATTTTTGTTGGAACACTTCTGCCATGGGACCACCGCCTATGAACGATTGCATTAAGAAAACAGAGGAATGACCTTGGGATGACCTCACCTGTAAATCAGACGCTTTCGAAGCGGAGCAATGTCCTGCCCACTCCGTTGTAACCAAAACATTTACCATACGGCTCAAACAGGAAGTGACTTCAGCTCTTGATCATCATTGCAAACATGAAGCTTGTTTTATTTCATCTGCACACCTCCAAAGATCTGTTTCACTTCAATTCCCACAACCAATGGAAACCGTGTCATCACCCAGAACGGCACTGCAAGAAAATGGCGTAAGAGATCATCCGCAGCTTCCTATCAAAGGGAGAAGACTTGATTTGAGCCATCTTCTGACGTAAATGGTAATCGCATACAGAGACGCTACCAAACCCGTGGCAAGAGGCTTCCATCGTGCGCTCCACCAGTACAAGAGAGCAAACGCTACAGAATTCAAAACGCAACAGCAGAAGAAATYGTCCCAGTAGTAGGCCCCGGCCAACAGGTTCCCATCATGCGAAACCACCTTATGCCAGCGGGGAACTGTGCTTTCACGTCCATATGACCTGATACAGACTGCACGCTCTTTTCTAGCAGCTAAGCACAACACCGCTAGCTACACACTCCACGCCATGAAGAGGTCATTCGAGAAAGTTCCTCCAATACTATGTTTCCTTTTCGCATCTCAGGGCTTTCGAGCCCGCCGTTCGGTCCATATCACTTCAAGATTAAGAATATACAATCACCAACAACTTGGTATCTAGAATCGATTCCTCTTTGACTTACGTTTCAGAATGCTCAGCAGTGACCACTATCTGTTCCAAGAGACAGGTCAACACATGTGCATACTGCACAACCATTGGTTTAACCTGGACTCTCATGACATACTGGCATCCGCCACAAGAAACACCTCAGCAGCAGAGGCCCAGGCAGTACACTAAGCTTAGACACATCTAGGGCTACTGAAAAGATGGCCCACTGCAGAACATGGAACAAGATATCAAGTTTTAAGTTGAGACGGGGGTAAACCATGTACGGAAGGTGGCGATTGTCCAGAGCGCTATTTACAAGAGCGTCAAACTAACCACCTGCCATCCTTCATCTGGCAGCACCGAATCGTTCAGCCATTCCATGATACAGAAATGGACTGCTTTGCAAGCACTGCATACTGCATCCTTCCCTCTGACAAAGACTTCTCTGCGCCACATGGAGCTCACGGGACAATATTCAGTGAGGGAGCAATGCTTCATCATCTCTGCACTTCCTACATACGGAGACGAAACCTTTCAGAGATCTGTGTGTGACAAAGCTATCTCCACCGCAAATTTTTCCACATAGCATTCAACCAAAATAATACACACGACTAGCGGTAGGAGTCAGCCGACGACAAGCCCTTTGACAAGCTATTCAAAACCATCGGACCCTTAAACAAGTCACCACCACCTTTTGCGCTCAGGCAGTATGCTTCTTCTTGTTGCGGCAATTGGCGAAGTACAGCTCACACAACTGAAACACAAAACCGTCACACAAGTACAAACCATCAGAGAACGTATTCCCACGACGAGGAACACAAAACCAACACACAAGTACAAATCATCAGAGAACGTATTCCCACGACGAGCTACCACCGAAGAGTAAGTAGGACGACTTGTGTGGAAATCACTCCCCCTATCGCTTCATGTGGCATCCAAAAATTCGTCCAGTCTTAACCGAAGAGTAAGTAGGACGACTCAACAGGTGCATTACTTTCCGACCAAAACTCTTGGAGCACCACGTAAATAGAACTCCGATGTAATTAGCTCAGGCAGTGAGGTACCAGTTCCCGGATTAAGATGGTTTCCTGTACCACTGAAAGGAGGAGCAACGAATAGCGCCAGCAGCATACACAACATATATTGACAGAACTAGCAGTAAAAGCTATTCTCAGACCACATCAGTAAAATCCATTCTCAAACCACACTGTCTAAGTTTCACTACTTGTCACTCGTAATCTGCTGTCGCAAATACTTGCCCCTTATCCGACTGYGTTTGTCACAATACTTGAGGACGGGAACAGAGGGAAACTCGCACTCTGTCCGAATAAGACAGACTTGATGCTACAACAGTCAAAGTTGTTAAATGATCAGTATTTTTGCAATGCTTACATCAGATTGACACAGAAAMACACTTATAATCCCTCTTCGAAAACCATTTACAATTACAATTCCTCACTTCCCGTCATTCCCCTTAGAATGACCATGTGTTTCACGCATGAGCACCCAAACGACCAGAATTCCGTTTTGCAACCTTGGAAAGAAAATATAGTTTGCCCGCTCATCACGATACCAAACCCACCTCACGGGAATTCTCAGCCTCCCGGTTCGTGTCCGTTATCAATGGAGGACCGATAAGCTTTGCTCAGTTTTGTTCATTCTACCTCACAGGCATAGCCTCCGTAGTTCAACGTGCTAGAACATCAGCGCAAACTACAGAAGACATGCTTTGGCTGTAAGCTATGCTCTGGCTTCCACACAGAATCACCGAACCAACGAGTCACCCGAACAGAAACTATTGCCGCACAGACACATATGATCAGCCATATTGACACCTGTTCACCCGCATTCATGTACCTCTGGCCAGACTAGCGCCGGTCAATGTGTGTGCTGTTCCCGCTCAAACATGGACCACAAACAGTCCACCACAACATTCTATCCCGTCGTCCAACACACAACATCCATAACAACGCATCAAGAAGGGAAAGACACACCCTTCTGAAAGAGGGATCTGAGTCCCCAACGACTTTGTACCAAAATTGAAATTCGTTCTTTTGTAATGCAACTATTCAGACAAAAACCACGGTACCAACTAGCTGTTTCAGAAGACAGGTCAACAGATGTGCACTCTGCACAACCATTGGTTTGAAACTGACTATTTTTGTGTGCTTCAATTGACTCTCGTGACGCATAGACATACGCCATGAGAAACACCTCAGAAGCAGAAGCCAGGCCAATGGAACAGCAGCATTCGATGATCTTTCGAGAAAGGTTTTTCAGGTGAGCCAACTGGTACAAGCGC
>BFEA01001083.1:0-35786 GCA_003427395.1 Chara braunii
ATTGCTAGCAAGGCAACCGGGTCCGGCGGAGTGAGGAGAGACGTCGCCCCTCTCCTTGCGTAACTCAGTTTCCCGAGTTGGCTGGACGGGGTAYGCGTGCCTTGCCCTTGTCTGGGCATTGTGCGGTAGTGTGTACTACACTGTTGCACCATAGGCAGTATGCGTACTTCTGACGTAGGTCATAGACCTCCTTGGTGATCTTATAAGCCGTCCATGGCTGCTGCCCAGCTCCCGTCGCCGCTGTCCCTTGTGTCGCCTTGTTCTTGCGAACTGTTTCGGATGCTTCGGCGGGAGCGCTGCGACAATTCCTCCATCACTCGAGGATGCTGCCGCMGCGTGGTGGTCGTCGATTTCYTCAGAAAACACGGCATTGTTATGTGTCGGACGTTGATAGGCCTGTTTAGCCACATAGTGCGGCTGGGATTGTCTCTCGTTAGCGGCTTTGTCGTCCGTTTGGATGACCAAGTTCGGTCGATCCAGAATGGCCTGGAATGTGGTATAGTCGTACTCATTACCGAGTGCCGACCGCAATCCCGCGCACAATCGCGAGAAGAACTCGGATCGTTGATTTGGAAACGTCAAGTCGAAGCCTGCTGTGGTCACTATCTTTTGCCACTTCGTTGTCCAGTCTCGAGTTGGCATGTTCCCTTGAGAGCATGTGTACACCTCATTCATGGCCGCCTTCACGACGTTGCGGACCATGAACCGGGTGAACCATAGCTCCTCGAACTCCTTCCACGTAATGTGCGTGTGGAGTTCGGCGATAGTGCACTTGTGTGTAGCCGCTAGGTGGTTCATCCATCCCTGCGCTCCTCCAATCATCTGCAGATATAGTGCCTTCAACATGTCGTCCGCCGGGACCATGCGGCATGATGCTTCCGTGAGGAAGCGTTGCCACCATGATAAGGCGTCCGACTTGTTGTAATCGTCGAACTTGCTGATGTCGAAGTGCGGCATCTTGAACGTCTTTGTAGCGGCTTCCGGTCTCGTCTGTAGCTTGGTGATGTCCGTCTTGATGGCGGCCACCGTGCTGCTGATCGAGTCTGGTCCGTTGAAAGTACTTATGTCGCCGATGATGGTGACGACGTGATCGATGCGCTCGTTGAGTTGCTTCGTCATGTCTGTCGTGCAGCCTGGCGCTGCTGAGGCGTTAGCCTCTATGCTGTTGACGCGTGTGATAGTGGAATTCAACAGTTGATGCTGTTGCTGCTGCTGCATTGTCTCTGTGCGGATAGCAGTTGTTAACGTAGTCATATCCTTCTTGTATGTTTGTCGCTGCGTCGCGTCCGTGCGCAGATGTGACTGCAGCAGTGTATTATTCCACATAATACCTCTCATCATGCCCAGCAGCAAGTTAGCCAGGTTACTTCTCTCTGCCTCCGCCGGTGTCGGGTCTGCCTGCGCTTCTGTAGGCACAAAGATCATTTCTTGGAGTATCGTCGTCCACTGATGCTCACAAGCNGGCAGCTACGGCTTCTGTAAATGCCAGTAGCCGCCCACGATAATCAGCCGCGGGCTCATTGGCTCCTCGGACTGGGTATGCGGGATGATCTTCGGTGGCGTCTTGTACCGTCAATGCCGTACTTGATGCTGTTGGAGTCATCCGCCTGCTGAGTTTCTTCGGTCTTGGAGGTACTGCAGGGCGGGCACGAACTGCGATTCTGGCACTGCGTCGTGGAGGTACTGCAGGGCGGGCACGAACCGATGGAGGTACTGCAGGGCGGGCACGAACCGATGCGGTACTTGAGAAGTCCCGGTAATCACAAAACACGGGGGGTAGGGAGAGTGGGAACAGGGGTAGAACAATCAAGCAATATACATACAATCCCCTGTCCCACTGATGGACTGTAGACACCTAATCAAATGGAAAAATAAATTTCCCGTAAACCCTTCGAAAAATTCGTAATAAGGAATTTATAACGATTTAATCAATAAAATTAATTAATGATAATTAACGAAATAAATCCGAATGATAATCAGTAAACAATGTTTGTAATAAAGATAACCAATTAATGATACGAATTTGAAAGGTATTATGATTAGGTCTCTTTGAGATCAATATGAGACCGGGAGTTCACCATTTAATAAGTGAACTGCCCGGTAGTTGCAATTTAAGGTCAGATACGGCTTAGTGTGCTAAAAAAAAATTCGGAAAATTTCAGAAGAAAAACGCTCCAATTTTCAAAAATGCGAATTTTTGGGAATTCCCACCGTCAAAATCCGATTTTTAAAAGCCTAAACCTATTCTCGGAATTTCTCAAACAAGGAGAACGAAAAAAAAATTCGCAAAAATTTCGGTCCCAACCCTAATTTCCGCGTTTCGGCGAAATTTCCGGATTTACGGTCCCAAAACGTTCGGGTTTCCATGATATCTGAAGCCTGTCGCCCTCGGGAAAAAAAAAATATATATATATATATATATAGAGAGAGAGAGAGAGTTATCAGAGCGCAAAGCGAAAAAAACAGAAAGAAAACAAGAAAATATTTCTTCCTTACAACTCCCCCTGTTCAGAACCTCTTGCATAATCCAGCGGCCTAGCTCAGTTGGTAAGGCACGCAAGTGGCATCCAGAAGGTCTTGGGTTCAATCCCCATTGGCCTCATGCACCTTCCTGGGCAAGCTTGGCGCCCGCCACCTAGAGATATGCCGTTGGTCCCCCGAGTGGCATTGAGCAGAGACTGCCGATGTTCATAGGGGGAGGGGACCGGAGGGGAGGCACAGTGACTGGCCCATCGAAGAAGCTCGGTCCTGATGCTACAGCCTGACCCCTGCCCGGTATCGCCCACCTGCTGTAGCAGGTATCGCACCTGCTAGTGGGTGCAGCTCCCGCATGTTCCCTCGTTGGAGGCTTGAGCACGGATGTGGCTGCTACAGGTATTCCCCGTAATACTATAATGACAATAAAAAAGGCCTGAAAGGCCATCCTGTCCAGATTTGACAGGTAATTGGATTGGTTGGGCTCAAARAATTAGCCTTCAAAAAAAAAAAAAAAAAAAAAAAAACCACTTGCATACAAGGGGCCGCCCACATGGCCCAAAAAATTTAAAGAGTAAGTCTAGCGCTGTCAGACTCCTGGATTGGCATCAAGTGCAGTCTTTGTTGCACTTACTCCAGACTCTCGACTCTCGTGAGCATTCTTGACTGTAGGACAAAACTGAAAAGACACAACAGAACAGGGCGGCGACTGGAGGCCAACTCCTGAATTTGCAAACGGCACGAAGGGTCTGGTCGGCTTCGTTTGAAAAAAACACCCCTGCAGGCGGGAACTTTGGAAGCTTCAAGAGCTCATCCGATGGGCCGTTCTGACACCTCTTGAAGGGCCAGACCAAGAGCACTTTTCCACAGTTAGTGCAGCGATGACTCACTCCCGACATTTTCGAGAGTGAATCTGACAGCTCTTGAATGGAATTTCAGGACGCGGCATCAAGAGTTAGTGAAGCGGTGATGAATTCTTGATTTCTCAAGATTCAAGAGTGGTGCAGCGAGGCCCATCTACCCACCTACCCACTTGCACACAGCCAAAGGGCAAAGAGGCAAAGAAATGAGGAAGGAAACAGCCCAACACAACAAAACAGGGGGAAAAACAAATCCTAGATGATAGGTCCCACATGCAAGCACCGCCCCACGTCACAGGCCAAACAATGGGACAAGACCAACCAGGATATCAAAACACCTTGCCTGCAAAAAAAGGAAATCAATCTATTGCGACTGCGGCCGTCTGTACTGAAGGATGTCCAACAAAACATAAAAGACAATCCCAGATGACATTTCCCACATAAAAGTACCGCCCCAAATGCACAGGCCGAACAACGGGAAACAACCAACCAGGGTGCCAAAATTAAAAAGAACCCGGATGACCAGTCCCACACGAAAGCACCGCTACGCATTCCAAAATAGACCCAACAACGGGACAAAACCAATCGGTATATATATTGTCACACTGTGGAGCGCAAAGGCGGAAAAAGACAAAACAAGAAAAGGAAAAGAAGTAAGGAAGGAGAGCCCCACCTGTTCATCACCTCTGAGGTACAAGGCCAGCCACGTGGATGACAGGTTGAGCGCTGGCTGGCCCCGTCCCCGTGTGTCACAAGGACCCACTTGCACACCGCCAAAAGGCAAAAAAGAGGAGGTAAAGAAAAGGAGGAGGAGGAAACCAAACCTGACAGGGAAAGAAAGCCTATCAGTCAAACAAAGCAAATGACACATCCCACAGATAATCCAATTGCCACAAAGCAAATAACACATCCCACAGATCAACATATTTTTTCTCTTTTCTTATTCTTTTATTTTCTTTTTTTCTTTTTTTCTCTTTTTTAAAGTTTTTTTCTTTTTCTTTTTCTTTTTTTCTTTAACTCTGTATCTGTCTGTAGTGTCAAAAGCTTTATCTGGTCCTTCGGGACATCGGTTAAATTTGGAACGATACAGAAAAGATTAGCACGGCCCCTGCACAAGGATGACACGCATAATGGAAGGCTTTATCTGTCCCCACATCGGCAGATAGGACAGCAGATGAGGATGATGTGGATGTTCACAAGGATACCCAAGGAGAGCCGCCCTAGCACAGCATTCAGCAGGACGGCTAGCATGAACCATCCCATCAAAACAGTCCTGACAGAGGACAGTGTGACAATATATATTGTCACACTGAATCAGAGCGCAGAAGCGAAAAAAAAGAAGAAGAAAAGATGAGAAAAGAAAAAAGGGGAAGAAGAAGAGGTAAGGAAAGCTCCACCTGTTCATAACCTCTTACGTACAAGGCCAGCCACGTGGATGACAGGTTGAGCGCTGGCTGCCCCCATCCCCGTGTGTCATAAAGACCCACTTGCACACAGCCAAAAGGCAAAGAGGTAAAGAAAAGGCGGAGGAAACCAAACCTCACAGAAGAAGAAAGCCTATTACACAGACAAAGCAAGTACACATCCCACAGATATATATCGTCAAACAGGGCTGCCCGGTAAACGGTAGGCAGAGAGGGAGAAGAGGACAACAAACCAGGGGCTGTGACAAACTGTATCGTTCGAGTTTCGCCCACTCATCAGGAGGCTGAACCCTCAACAGTCTGCAGAACCCCCTAACTGATTACACTGTAAATGATTATCGACCTTAACCTCGGTTGAGGTTAAGCATCAATGACTGCCCGACACATGGATCGATTGATTGATTCATTGATTGATTGATTGATCGAGTGGTTGTTAATTGATTGCCAGACTGGATGGATTGGTTGTTAATCTGTAATGACCGGGCGTTCTATTCGGGTGAAGGCAGACAGTAGGATACCACACTCTCAACGCCAACCGTTCATTTTCGAACAGAACACAGGGCGCTTGCCAAACACACCAGAAAATGGCGCTCATGCCGCCACCACTTTCCTGCCCCTCGTCATATTAATGCAACTCAGTTCAGTGTTCCTCCCTCCACATCCTCCTCCTCTCTAACCTACTATCCCCCCCCCCCCCCCTCTCTCTCTCTCTCTCTCTCTCTCTCTCTCTCTCTCTCTCTCTCTCTCTCTCTCTCTCTCTCTCTCTGTGTCTCTCTCTCTGTCTCTCTCTCTCTCCGTGTGATAAAGGTAGTCGATCCCCTCACTTACCTATCGCGCTCCCAACCCCCTCTCCTGCATCCTTCGCCTGGCTCCCTACCTGTATCCGTTCCTCCCTCACCTTCTCTATCTTCCTTTCCTTTACATCCCTCTCTCCCTACCTCCTTGCACCCACCCAACGCACCTCACTTCGTCAGAGTACAGCTGACAGGCAAGAGGAGAAGAGGGGAGAGTTATCACACATACTTCTCTCTCTTCTCCTCTTGCCTGTCAGCTGGAGAAGTATGTGTGATAACTCTCCCCTCTCTTGCAGCATCCGTTAATATCGGGATGACACAGACAAGAGTGTTATGGCCCCTGCACTTCCACAAGTACAACAGCGGGAATACGGGCGGAAAAGAGGAGAAAGGCAGCAGAGATCTGGGGGAGCTAAGAGCTTGGAGCTCGTGTACGAGCATGTGAGAGAGAAAGTGTGTGTGTGTGTGTGTGTGTGTGTGTGTGTGTGTGTGAGAGAGAGAGAGAGAGAGAGAGAGAGAGAGAGTCCGCCGAAATTAGAACGATAAGGAGGAAGAGAAAATTAGCATGGCTCCTGCGCAAAATCGAGAAACGGTTCAAAGAAAAAAAGGAGGGGGAAAAAAAAGAAAGGAAAAAAAAGAAAGGAAAAAAAAAAAGTCAAAAAAAAGGAAAAAAAAGGGAAAAAAAAGGGAAAAAAAGGGGGGAAAAAAAGGGAAAAAAAAAGGAAAAACGAGGATCAGACCACCGAGAGAGAGACAACACGCAAGCCCAAAAAGAACAAGCAAGCCTCACTCCCCAAAAAAAAAAAAAAAGAAGAAGAAGAAGCAAGCCGATGAGATCCAGGGTGCAAGTCGAAAAGCTGATGGAGCGAGATAACTCACCAAACAAAAATGGCGCGACGAACACAGCGGAGGCAAGCTGGCCGGGCGCGGGCCTTCAAACAGAGCTCTGCTCACAACGGTTTCCTCTGTGATGCTATTTATCGCGGCTTTTACCCGCCATCCCCGCCAAAATGTCAATGTTATGGCGGGTAAGCCACTGCAGGTCGGGAGCAGCCTCGCATGTTCTCCCGTCAACACGGTTCTGGCTGCTACGGGGCTCCCCGGGACCAGGTCCCACTTACCCGAATTCTGAGTTCTGACCGTAGATTAGGAAGATCAATGGTCAGAAATGAAGAATCAGCGTAAGTAGGATTTGGCCCCCTTATGCCTACAATTAGTAGTGGCAGGTAGGKTGTGTGAGGKGAARAAAAAAAAAAAAAAAAAAAAGGAAGCAGCAGGAGCTCCTTCTGCTTTGTTGATTGTTGACCTCTATGGAAGGCCCCCAACAGAGAAGACGAGAGATCTACACTGACTGCAGTCGACATCGACATAGGCAGCACGTCCCATGGCGTCCGTCCACACTGGATACAATCACCATTGCCCGAAGACACGTGGCGACATACGCAGCTTCTCCCAGAAGTACTCCTCCGTCGCATCATCGCACTGCCTGAGATCTACCACGCCTCCCCCCTCCTCCTTTTCATCCACCACCTGGACGTCGCTCGTGGAAGAACACTGCAACCCATGGCGCAGCAAACATGAACTACAGTCTCGGTGATGGCCACAAAATCCAGCCCTTCGAGCGAGACTTGATGAAGCGTCTTCCTCCTCCGCGCGTAGATCTGCGCTCGTATGCCCAATGCCTCTCCTGCTGACAACGAAAGAGCATGGTCGTCACGGCCGCCGCCACGGCCGTCTTCTCGATCGTCGTCAACTTCGCAAGTTCGTCGTCGCTGCCGCCCTCCATCGGCATATGTGTTGCAATGCTTATGAACCACGAAAGTATAACAGCCTACCAACTCGCCACGACCATGGTAACCTCAGCGCCAAGTTGCCAACGACGTTCCCCACTTGTGCTCTACTCCACACATACGCGCGGCAGCAGGAGGAGATGATGGCGATGGACCTTCGCAGGGCGCTCACAATTCGTGACGACTTACGAGGACTCCGCTGCACTGCTGCAAATGACCGTTTCTACCGTCGAGAATATGAACGCCACCTGCCCCGCGTCGTTGTCGTGACGTCCAACACTCATTTTGAAATTTGATTTTCGAACGGGGTCCATTGCTTTTTAAGGTGTGGGGGGGGTCTCGTCGCCAGCGCCTTTCAAAATTTCCCACCTTAAGCAGTTGGACCACACCGTAGCGAGACCGACATCACCCAATGGACCAAGGCATTGCGCCCCCCCTCGTCCGACTATAATATTATGAAAATGGTCGTCAGGAACCAAAGGAATCATCCTTGGGAAACCACCCCAAGGATAGGTGAAACGACGACAAAAATTTCCTTCAAAACCCCAAAGGAAACGTCCTTCGCCCCCGAGGACGCCCCGAGGAGTGTCTAACGAGCCCCTTTACCCTGGTAGCTCAGTTGGTACACCCATGAACTGTTGAAATAGATACCACAATTTAAATCCAGTTACAATCATATGACCAAAATAATATCATTCTGAATTACTTTGGAAAAAAAAAGGAAAATGCACGCAAGTGGGATTCTGGAGGTTGTGGATTCTCGGTGATGGCCACAAAATCCAGCCCTTCGACCGAGACTTGATGAAACGTCTTCCTCCTCCGCGCACAGATCTGCGCTTGTATGCCCAATTCCCTCTCCTGATGACAACGAAAGATCACGGTCGTCACGGCCGCCGCCAGGGCCTTCTTCTCGATCGTTGTCAACTTCGCAAGTTCGTCGTCGCTGCCGCCCTCCATCGACATATGTGTTGCAATGCTTATGAACCATGAAAGTATAACAGCCTACCGACTCACCACGACCATGGTAACCTCAGCGCCAAGTTGCCAACGACGTTCCCCACTTGTGCTCGACTCCACACATACGCGCGGCAGCAGGAGGAGATGATGGCGATGGACCTTCGCGGGGCGCTCACAATTCGTGACGACTTACGAGGACTCCACTGCACTACTGCAAATGACCGTTTCCACCGTCGAGAATATGAACATCACCTGCCCCATGTCGTTGTTGTGACGTCCAACACTCAATTTGAAATTTGATTTTCAAACGGGGCTATTGCTTTTTAAGGTGGGGGGGGGTCCGTCGCCAGCGCCTTTCAAAATTTCCCGCCTTCAGCAGTTGGACCACACCGTAGCGAGACCGACATCACCCAATGTACCAAGGCATTGCGCCCCCCCCCGCCCGACTATAATATTATGAAAATGGCCATCGGGAACCAAAGGAATCATCATTGGGAGACCACCTCAAGGATAGGTGCAACGACGACAACAATTTCCTTCAAAACCCCAAAGGAAACGTCCTTCGGCCCCGAGGACGCCCCAAGGAGTGTCTAACGAGCCCCTTTACCCTGGTAGCTCGGTTGGTACACCCATGAACTGTTGAAATAGATACCATAATTTAAATCCAGTTACAATCAGATGACCAAAATAATATCATTCTGAATTACTTTAGAAAAAACAAGGAAAATGCACGCAAGTGGGATTCTGGAGGTTGTGGATTCTCGGTGATGGCCACAAAATCCAGCCCTTCGACCGAGACTTGATGAAGCGTCTTCCTCCTCCGCGCGCAGATTTGCGCTCATATGCCCAATTCCCTCTCCTGATGACAATGAAAGAGCACGGTCGTCACGGCCGCTGCTAGGGCCCTCTTCTTGATCGTTGTCAACTTCGCAAGTTCGTTGTCACTGCCGCCCTCCATCGGTATATGTGTTGCAATGCATATGAACCACGAAAGTATAATAGCCTACCAACTTGCCACGACTATGGTAACCTCAGCGCCAAGTTGCCAACGACGTTCCCCACTTGTGCTCGACTCCACACATACGTGCAGCAGGAGGAGGAAATGATGGTGATGGACCTTCGCGGGGCACTCACAATTCGTGACGACTTACGAGGACTCCGCTGCACTGCTGCAAATGACCGTTTCCATCGTCGAGAATATGAACGTCGCCTGCCGAGAATATGAATGCCACCTGCCCCACGTCGTTGTCGTGACGTCCAACACTCAATTTGAAATTTGATTTTCGAATGGGGTCCATTGCTTTTGAAGGGGGGGGGGGGGGTCTCGTCGCCAGCGCCTTTCAAAATTTCCTGCCTTCAGCAGCTGGACCACACCGTAGCGAGACCAACATCACCCAATGGACCAAGGCATTACGCCCCCCCGCGTCCGACTATAATATTATGAAAATGGTCGTCGGGAACCAAAGGAATCATCCTTGGGAGACCACCTCAAGGATAGGTGAAACGACAACAAAAATTTCCTTCAAAACCCCAAGGAAACGTCCTTCGACCCCGAGGACGCCCCAAGGAGTGTCTAACGAGCCCCTTTCCCCTGCTAGCTTAGTTGGTACACCCATGAACTGCTGAAATAGATACCACAGTTTAAATCCAGTTACAATCAAATGACCAAAATAATAAAGTTCTGAATTACTTTGGAAAAAAAAAGGAAAATGCACGCAAGTGGGATTATGGAAGTTGTGGATTTGAACCCCATGACCACTTGTGCCACACTTAGTGCCAATCGACTGTGATAGTCCACTCGATTCCCCTGATCGGTATTAGTAGGGCCTATGAGTCTATAACCAGCACGGGTGTGAGTGTGAGCGTGAGTGCGCTGTGTGTGGTGTGTGGTGTGTGAGAAAGTGTTGGCCATACCTATTGCTGCTACTTGATGGGGGGAGGGGGAAGTACATGGGAGGCACAACTACTAGCAAAATGCTCGGCCTTTCCGTTAGCCCGCCCCCCCCACAACAGCTTCACCCTACTCCTTGACCACCGTCAATTAGGGTGGGGGGCAACATGCATGCCCTTCATTGTGAGAGGTGGCTATGCTTGCAAGGGTCCCCCGTATAGGCTTAGGAGTAGTGAGTGGTAGGTAGACAATCAAAGGTGAAATTGAAATAAGAATATAGCTTAGTTTTTAAAATGGTACTACGGGGTTCATTGGGTACGTAGACTAAATTGTTTCTTGTTTTTGTTTTTTTAAGATTGTAGATCCTAATAGGGAGGATAATATGAGCATCCCTGCATGAAAATAACCCCCAGGCGTTATATTCAACTTACCCTAAAAATATCAGATTTTCGTTTTTACTTTTTTTTTCGCAAATAGAACGCCCCTTCGAATATAACGTCGGGGCGTTATATTCGAATAAAACACTCGGGCGTTATATTTGAATGTTTCATGGGCAGAATGCCTTGAAGAGGTAGTATACATGGGTTTGAAAAACTAGGAAGGGGGTTGAAAGGAGTTTTGATTTCCAAGGGGCATATTTCGGTTTGAGTTTTTGTTTTTATTTTTTGTTTCCGAGTTAATAAGGAATTTTGTAGTGACCCTCAACCAAAAGATGGTAGCATTGCAATTCTAGACAACATATTGTTTTTACATAATTTTTTTAATTTATTTTTTTTGGGGAATTCTGGGCCCCCACCGAAGTCGCGACCAATTTATTGAATATAACGCTCATGTGTTATAAACAAATATAACGTTCGACGGACGTTAAATGGACGTTATATTCGTACACAACGCCCGAACGTAATTTTCAACTAAAGATGGTAGGTCTTGTTTGGTCAGTCCATCTATTAGCGGGGAGTTGCACCTGCTGGAAAACGGGTTCAGCATCACTCACATATGATAAAATTTTAAAAATCCAGATAATGAATAGAGCCAGAATGACTGAATCAGAACCTCTTCGCCTCTCCTTAGGCGCAAGATCCTACTGTATCTTCTAGCACTGATTATCTTAGCACCTCCTGCCAGCATTGATTGCCCAAGGGAAACTAGGGGGTTCATTGAACAGGTTTATGAAGATAGTGAGTCCTTGTAGAGACACTTTTTTTTTTTTTAATGTGGGTCTATCCTCATATCCTGACTGATACTTGGTGTTGAGCCAGTTGCCTCTTCACCCAATAACTGGGCGTCAAATTTCTCAATACTATACCAGCAACTTGCTAACAACCAATAAGATTTAGGAAGAATTCTTTTTTATTAGGGAGACCTTCATTTAGAGTAAACCATACCATCAGCGAGGCACCAAGCTCAATGTCGCATGAGGGAACGGGTCAGGGAAGTCAAACAAAAGGCGAGGAGGGATAAAAGGGTCTACATTTGTTCAATCATGAAAACAAAAGGATAATCCCATCGAAATTCCGCCTGATGATCTGCTTGTTGTTCATCTATGGCCCTTCCCCACTTGATCTTGCCAATTGTTCCCCCTTGGGGCCCCCGAAGTCAGTCACCATTGAACTTTTGAAAGTGTTGAATAATTTCAGTCCTGGATGATAAATATTTAACATTTTCCTTTACCTTTTTCCATTGAGCTATGATTTCAGTTGGTATCTGTTATTTGATAGAATCAGTGAATTTTAGATCATTGAGCCTTGCTCCCTCCATTATGTATGTGAGCCTACAACGCCAAATAACCCACACGAGTGTTCTTCGTCCTGTAATAAAAAGGTTGTGGGTAAACTTATTTATTTGTTATGGACACCAGGTTTCACATACCAGAGTTTTCCATTCCCATGGCCGATTGTGGGAAGTACCTATAGTACTCCATATCCTATCCCACAACGCCATAGCCATATCGAACATGGGCACAACAAAAAGATATGCTCAATTATTTCTCGGATTTTCTTAAGGGGAACGCTGAGGTGAAGAACTTATACCAGGGAAAAAACAACCCTCTCTTTTCTCATAAGGTTCTATCTATAATTTAGTCATTTGTTGGAAGACATCGATGGTCTATCTGCCATTGGATGGATGCTACTGTGACTGGTCTGGACTTGATGTTCTTGAACCATTTCATTTTTCTTAGAGGTTTCTTACCAATGTTTAGTTGATTAATCCATCTTGTCCCCATCCGATCTTTCATATTTAGTTTAGGTCTCATCATACGGTTCGTTGATTTAACTGACAGTGTGTGGAGGGAGCGAACACACATCCTTTTCTTCCCCATCGTTGCAGTTCATATCCAGTTAGCTGGATCTAGAGGAAGTTTGTCAATTGGGCAATCCGCTTTGAATGCGTGTATTGATTTTTACTTTCTAGCACTCTTATCCTAAAAACCTAGCCCATCTGCATCCATCTTGTTTCCTATGGGTGAGTTTTCAAAAGGATGTTATTATAGACTAAGGAGAAAATTGTAAGGAGAAGAGAGTTGTCCCAATGAGCCATAGTAACATTTCCTCCCTGCTGGTCATTGCCTCGCAGACCAACCCAATCATCTTCTTGAATCTTAGATCATTTCCTTAGTACCCTCACCCAGTTTAGTGGGATCAACTCAATTAACAAGTTTATTGCAAATTCACATTGTCTATAGTATCTTAGTTTCGGTGAAAGTTTCAAGTGAGAAAACCAATCTTTTGATTATGTGTTCCATAGGTCCCCTACCCTATGAATATCATTCTTAATCCACCTCCTTTAAGGCGAGTTTGTGCGATGTAGCATCCTTCCTTGGGGTTCTATGATCCATTTACCGTTGAAAAATGGTTGTTGGCGGACCTCTTCCCATCTTTCGAGAAGAGTCTTATCTGGGTGAGACAATTTTCGCCACGTTTTGAGTAGATCGGACCAAAAAGTATTGAAATGCATCAGGTAGTTCCCTGACACTTCAAATTCATGTCTTGGTTTGGGATTTGCGACCTTTCTCCAGGTATAGACCAACATCGAGTTTCTATTCATATCGTTGGATCCATACCTAAGGGTGCTTCTAGTGGTAGTCATGTAATTTGTTCCGAGACCAAAGTCAACTAAGGGGTGTATGGTTTAAATAACAAGCGTTTAATCCATTGGATTGCTAACGTTATTGCATGTGTAGCCGGGTCCAGTGTCCCTAAACCACTTTTTGTCTTCGGTTGTATCACTGCTTGCCAAACTACCCTACTGATAACATTTTTGTAGTCATGATTACCTCACTATAGGTATACTGATACTTGTCGTTGTAGTTCTTTGAGGGTTGATTTGTCAAGTGCCCAGATTGATAATTTGTACCATAGAGCTGCAAATATTACATTATTAATGATGAGTGACGGACCTGTTAAAAAGGTTTGCTTATCCTTCCATTGTCCCATCTTTGCTAAGGTGGGTCTAAATATCTACTCATTATTTGCTGACGATTTTCATGTTGCAGACAAAAAAACCCTAACACTTTGATTGGGGTGTCTGAAGGTAACCAGTTGATGTGGGGTAGTTCTGATGGCCTCACCCCCTGATGATGTATCCACCACCCTTGAGTTTTGTTTCCCCAGTTTATCCTCATATCTGAGAGGGAGCATAACTTATCCATTAGTAATTTGATTGCCATCATATTTTTCTAGGAGGCTTCCACCATCAACGAAAGGTCATAAGCAAACAAGGAGTAAACTGGAATGACCTCTTTTGGAATGTAAGGGACCTGGATACATTTAATATCCCTATTATGGTGTAAATTAGCAGCTAGAGTCTCCATCATAATGACAAACAGGAAGGGGGCGATTGGGTCCCCTTGTCTCATCGAGCGCTCAAGTTCAATGAGTGCGACAAAATTACGATTTATCATTACCCTTGTGGTGACATTTAAGTATAGTATTTCTACCCATCTTCGAAAACATATACCAAATTTTAGTTTTTTCATGCATTTGTCAAGAAATAACCAATCAACATTATCATAAGGTTTCTTTAAATCTATGAATATAAAAACTACATTATGCTTTGATTATCTAGATAGTTTGATTAATTTATTTATCTAAAAAATGTTATCATATACATTCCTTCCTTCAATGAATCCTGACTGAGTAGGATGAATGATATCTGTAATAACATTCATCAAGCGGTTTGCTAAGGCCTTAGCCGCCAATTTGTATACCACTGTTAGCAAAGTAATTGGTCTGTAATTTTAATGTTCATTTTTTTACCTTTCTTATATAAGAGAATCAGAATCCCTTGTCCCACCACCTCTCCCATTCTCCATGTGACCCACACCGCATGATAAAAGTCTATTTGATATTGGGATATTCCCACATCACCTCCCATAATTCCTTTGATAGAGCATCGATGCCTGAAGTTTTATCTTCTTCCATCATCATGAATGTCGTACAAACTTTTTCTTTAGATAAAGGTGATTCTCGCATAAATTTTTGCTCTTCTGAGAGAGACTTTGTAAGTGGGGCCAGAAACTCATCTATCTTTTGTATTCGTTGCACTTCAGGGACGTGCTTGCATTCTGACTTTAAAAAGTTCCTTGCTATTTGCGTACAGGCAGCAGTTGAGGTGGCCCAAGGTCCCTGAGGGTCTTGAGGATTTGAGAGAGTTTCTATCACTAATCTTCCAGTTCTAACCTTAGTTATTGCAAAGAATCGGGCGTCCCTGACTCCTTTTGTCTTATGTCCTTTCAACTTACATATAATTTTGACTCCTTGACAACGATATTCTAAAAAAAATATAAGTTTGGACTCGATGTTACGGATTTCCCCTGCCATTGAGGCTAGTTCATCCTTTTCTTTTCATTCTTCTTCCCATTGTTGCAATTGATGAAGTTGTGTTTGGAGACCGATTTTCTGCAAATGACGTTAAACAACCTATATTCCATAATATTCATTACATTTACGGTCTAAAAACAGTAGGCTATTGTTGAACGATCTTATGTCATCTTTAATCATTCTCTTTGTTCCCTCTAGAAAGACCAAACGTCTTTTAGATAAAAATTAATCCATGATTCCATGTTAAGTAAGGAAGTGTTTAGTTTGTAGAATTTTCTACCCTAATCTGTTTTTTTTTTTTCTTCTTAAAGATAATATGACCACATACATAGCATGGTCAAGACCTAGGAAAACACTACGAGGGAAGATCTCTGCCACTTGTAGAGCTCCCTTCAATTCTTGTGATAATAAAATGAGATCTATGCAAAATTTTGTTGTTCTTAAAGTTTGATTTTTTCTAAAGCACGAGTAACTCGGTTTAATAGGGTATGAACGCCTATATGAGATAAAGAGATTGAGAGACTGACTTAACCCCTCTATGATTTTTTCACCCGTCTCTATGCAAGATAGGTAGGCGGTGGGGATATGCCAACGATTCGGGTGACGATTGATTGGGATACCAACTGAAAGGATCCCTTTGATATGTTCAAAGAATTGTCTCCTTTTCCCTGGTTCATTTAAACCATATGCACATAATATAGTTACTACTTCCAATTCCACTATTGCAAGCACAAAAACCCGTCTCCCCTTTTCCTTGTCCTCTGCCCAGTATACTGGCCCTATCCTCGAGTCAGGAGGTATCCAAATAGCTACCCCAACACTACCTGGCCTTAGGGCATGAGCTTTGAAAGCTCTATAGGGCCAGATTTGCTTATGTGTGTGATTGTGTTCAACATTATCCATAAGGTGAGTTTCTTGAATGAAGACTGCATCACACCAGTCTCTCTCTTCGACCCCTTCCAATTGATCGAAGATGACCTGTTGTTTTGCTTGTTTGGCTGATGCTAGTCCATTTACATTGAGTGATCGAAGGTCTAAGTCTGTTTCCCTCATGAACAATTTCCATTTTTTATCTTTATTGTACAAGGCATCCCATCACTGTAAACTGCTATCCATTTTCACCCTTCCAAGATTCATTCTACAAATACATCCATTTCGCAGAATCTAGTGTTCATCCTTCAGTCAGCCGACCATTTAGGAGTAGGCGGGTTAGCAGGACTGAAACATCTATCTTTGTCCAAAAGCTACTCTCCTTGATCTTCAGTTGCTGAAGTTCAACAAGAGAAGCTTGGGAGAACCAGCGCAAACTAACTGTGTGGGTATGGTCATATTTGAGGTATACGTCCCGCAGAGCCAGTCGTTGAGATTCTTCATTCGAAATCAACATTGAAGTTCCCCAAGGTGGAAAGTATGGCAAAATGAATTTTGATATTTCATCCTTAAACCTTGCCTCCACTGTCAGCCTTCCACCTATGATATCTTTTACTGTTCCCTGCATGGTTACCTCCCCGTGTACTGCCTCCTCTGATTCCGATAATCCTACCTCCCACTTCCCTTTTTTTTTCCTCACTGGTAGTATGAGGGTGCCTGGTCCAGATAGTGACTGTTCTGCGTATCCTCTTGCCAAGAGTTGGTGTAATCCTTGTCTTTTGCTAACCAATGATCCCATAAAAGGAGTGGCTGATGGGGGGAGGGGAGGTTTCTATTGTATTGACTTTTGTGTCCTCTGAATGTCGGTATCGGCCTCCTCTCTATCTTCCCCCTCTTCTGTCTGATTTTTTCCCTCTAGATACCCTTGTTCAAACTGGGTAACTGTTGCTTCCTACTCCTCTGCTATGATTGAAGAATCGTAAGAAAGGACTGCGTTATCCTGGTCCCTGATTTAGGATATGCTGCATATCCTAAATCAGGGACTAGGATAACGCAGTCCTTTCTTACTAGCAGCAAATTTAGACTCAGTTTTCCGGCCAAAAAAATTCCATTTTGACGAAATGGCAGTTTGCAGAAATTTCTCTGTGTGAAGCTTATTTCCATGCTTCCATTTTCCTTTTCCTTCGATGATTCTTCTTCCTTGAGCTGGCCATCAGGCCACAACCGGGTGCACTTCCTTTCGGATAGATGTGTCAATAAGTCAGGTTGACAGGTGAGGGGTAATTTCCCATCTCCTTCTTCTTTTCCGTCACCCTCATTTCCTTCTCTTTGTTTTTCTGTCTTTTCTTTGATTTCCTGTGTTTATTTTGAAAATTCTCCATTGCTTGTCCTTTGCTGCTACACCCCCGACCATAACCACACACATAAAAAGCTCTGGCCACATCAGGCATTTCGGGCCTTTGCTCCACACCGGGGCAGTTGCGGAGTCGCCATATGGCTCCCCCCGGGATCCAAAGTGGAAATGCTTAACTGGGCAGCGAATCAAGATGAAGGAAGATGAGTCTACCTATTGGCTATGTTGAAAATAGAGGTGGTAACTATTCCGAACATATATGCCCCCAATGACCCATTGGCAAGGCAGACCTTCATGGAATCTTTGAAAGATAAGCTGCCGGTGGGCATTCCTACGACTTTAGTGGGGGACTTTAACGCGGCTCCGGACAGATGGTTAGATAGATGGAAGACCCCTTCCCCCTGCCCGATTTATATGGAACAAGACGAAGGCATGATTGCCGATCTATCTCAATCGCTGAATCTCTTTGATACATTCCGGCGGAGCCACCCGACTGCGCGCCGTTTCACGTGCTACTGAAAAAATACGGCGGAGAGTGTATCGAAATCACGCATAGATCTGATCCTATCCTCCGAGGACCTGCAAGGGGGTCTATAAGCAGCAGAGATATTCCCTAGGAGCCCCCACCCGGGCTTAGACCATGCTATGTGTTTGGCCATCTTCTCATTTAGAAAGAAACCCGATCAAGGGAGGGGCTTTTATAAGCTCAACACATCCCTCCTGTCTCACGACCGTTTCATGCTCTACCTCAAGGATGTATGGTCCTTTTGGAAAACACAAAGGGACCAAATCAGCGATGACGTACTGTGGTTCAACAACGGCCTAGCCTTTCTAGGCCGCAAGTGCAACGAATACTCGAAGCTGCTTGCAGCACGTTGCCACGATGAGGAGCTAAAACTATAGCACCAATTACAACAATTGCAATCACAAGATGATGATTCACCAGACCCAAATCAACATAACGAACTGAGTGAAACTATCCAAACCTTAGAAGGTCAACTCATGAGTTATATGAAACATAGGTGGCAGGGAGCCAGGATCCGGGGCAAACTCTCCAAGTACAAGCTGGAGGGAGCAATGGACGCAAGATTCTTCGCAATGGCCAAGGCCAGAACAGGGAAATCGATAATCGAGGCCTTGGAGGACCCGAAATGCCACCTCGACCCCCTTCACACATCTACAGCTGCTTGCACGAAAATAGCGAGAGACTTTTATCAAGACCTGTTTACTTCGGAGTGTCAAAACCAAGAGAGAGAGAAACGAACAGAAGAGATTAATGCATTTCTGTGCCCGCTAACCAAAACCCTCTCAAACCAACAGAAGGAGGCCCTTGATACGCCCATATCGAAGGAGGAGATATGAGAGGCGTTGAAGCAAATTGAAGAAGAAAAAACCCCGGGCCTGGATGGGCTACCAAAAGAATTCTGGGCAACCATGTGGACTAGTATCTCACAAAATCTCATGGACTATTATCCCGCGGTCTGGAATACGGGACAAATAGGTGAAATAGTGGGCCAAGGAGTGTTGACGCTTCTGTACAAGAAAGGGACAAGGACTAACATTAGGAACTACAGGCCTATTACCCTCCTCACTGTGGTTTACAAACAACTGGCTAGAACACTGGCCAATCGCATGACACCAATAATGAGAGACATTATTCACCCGGATCAAACTAGCTTTATCCAAGGCTGAAATATTCAGGATAACATCCTCCTGGTTAATGAGATGATTAAACTATCAAGGCAATCAAAAAACAACGTTGCAATCATCTTCATCGACTTTGAGAAAGCATACGATCACGTGGATTGTTTTTTTTTGGACAAATGCATGGACAAACTAAACTTTGGCCATAATTTCAGACGCTGGATTGAGATTTACCATGGGAATGCAACAACCAGGGTCATGGTGAACGACAATCTGACACCCCCTATCAACCTCCAGAGGTCAGTCAGACAAGGCGACCCCATAGCACCCTGCCTGTTCGTTATCGTCATGGAGGCGCTAGCTGCCAACCTGAGGGCCCACAAAGAACTCAAAAGAATCCTAGTGACAACAATACCTAAGGAGGCAATCCCGGTGTGCTCATTGTTTGCTGACGATCTGACACTGATGGTGGATGCCTCCAAATAATCAATGGAGGAGGTGCAACACATGATGGATCGTTTCTGTACATTGTCAGACATGAAAGTTAACTGGGGGAACAAAACCCTTGGGTGGTGGATACACCACCAAGGAGAAAGACCTCAAGAACATCCAAAAATCAATTGGTTTCCCAAAGAAACCCCCATCAGGGTGTTTGGCATCTCCATGACGGCAGAAGGCAGACCTCCAACAAACAACGAATGGATCTCTACACCCCCCTTGGCCAAAATGGCTCTTTGGAGGGACAAGCACACCTCGCTGTTTGGTCGTGCCCTGATCATCAACAATGTAGTTCTGGCCTCGATGTGGTACAAATCTGTCATTTGGGCTTTGGACAAGAATGCCTTACGCCCGCTGCGACGCCAGATAGCCGCTTTCCTTTGGCGGGGTGACCACGGGGGATAAAATGTATTAAGTCGGGTAGCCTGACACTCTATTATTCAACCCAAAACTCGGGGAGGTTTGGGCATCATCGACCCCCGATTGCAGACTAAAGCACTAGCCCTGCAATGGCTCAAGCGCCTCCTTTTCAACCCTGAGATCCCCTGGAGAGGGCTAGCACTAGAACAGATCTCACGGCTAGCACCACAAACACCAGAAGAGACCGACCCATTGATGTGGCTGAAAAACAGAGAATGGTCCATCCCTCGTACAAGAGTGCAACAAAGGGACCCCCATCCTGACTGTCCCAAGCAAGCAACCAAAGCCGACCTGCGACACGACCCCTTCTGGCCTACCCTTCTCAGGACATGGAGGAGTCTGCCCCCCCCAGACAAAACAACACCAGAAAGATGGGAGGAGGTGGCACGCCAACCCCTCTTTGGAAACAGATGGGTGGTAGACTCCACGGACCGCATGCTCCTGTGTACGGACTCTCCCTGGCGGAGCTGGATTAAGAAAGGGATAATAAGGGTTAAGGACGTATGGGATACGGACAAGAAGGACTGGATCGGACCCGACCAACTCCGAGAGAAACTGCGGTATTGCCACCGACCGCATGAAGCCATGGAGAGGCTAATAAAGATGATCCCGCTAGCGTGGTGGAGAATACTTCACAAAGGCCCCTCCTTGCAGAAACTGGACTGGGTTGCAGTTAGAGATCGACAAGGCAGTGTGGGTAGGGTGGTCCGTTGTCCCCAGGACGGAACAGTATTTGTGCGGATCTCACCGGTGGGGCAGGGCAATGTCATTTAAAGAGAATCCGGCGAAGCTAATCTAACTTACCAAATAGAGGAGGTCTATAGAATCCGAGTGCTACAAAAGAATGAGCAAATGGATAGCTTACTATCCCGGCACTCCCCTGCAACACCTAGCCTTGGACCCGATGGAATGGTCATGGTCAACCCAAGGTAGGCAAGGCAAGAAATTCACAAAATCCCTATATGCCTTGACTGTCAAGTTTGCCTACAGGCTCCTGAGACCGAAGGCTGCTCTGAGAGACCAGGTGGAGGAACACTGGAGAAACCACCTCAATGTTAGTAAACAGGAGTTGCGACCGGTTCTATGGTTCAAAACAGTCAAGGAAAAGCCAGCCAAATTGGCCTCGCTCCAATGGCAGATAGAGCACCGCTGCCTTCCAACTAACAACTGGTTCATAGATAGAACGTCCCTGGAACAACATGGGCGGGCCCTTCCATGGTGCAAACTTTGCACAAATGCGTTCCCGTCCCGAAAAAGGCCTGAGACAATCGAACATATATTTCTCCAATGTCCAGGAGCACTAGTTATGGAGATAGTGGGACCGAGTGTGGGATCAACTGGGGACAAAAGTCCAATGGCCCTGGGATTGGAAGACCTTGTTGTGCGAAACTTGGCCCAAGGGCCTGACAGAGCAAATGGATGAATTCACAGGGAATATGCTTAGGATGGGACGGCGGGCAATTCTCTGGGCACTCTGGCGGCGACGCTGCACCTTCGAAATGGAGGGGGCGCGATTGGAAGGCCCGGAATTCACAGAGAGCGTCCAACAACAGATTCAGACAGAAATAACTGCAAAATGGAACGAAGTAAAGGCACAAATCCAACTCCTACATAAGCAAACTGAAATCAGACAAAAAATCAGGGACTTCAGCTCAAACTGGCTTGGGGATGTAGACGGAGGGAGGATAGGCAAGGTGGAATGGAAGGGAGAATTCACAGAACGCATAGCTCCAGGGGAGGAGCAACCAGGGGTGGAGATCATACGAGACTACCACCTGCAGTTCCATGAATGGACTAGAGTGGACGCCTCGACCCCACTGAAACCTCCAGAACATTTCCCAGACTTCTTCCCCCCCCCTTCCAACTGTCTAGAACTGACATTTCGTGAAAACTGACATTTTTTTCTAAATTCACGAAAGTGGACGTAGTCAAAATTTCGTTGCTCATCAGGTGAGAAAGTGGTTATCTCACTTTGTCCGTCTGATGTACCTCAACGTAAAGTACCGTTAAAATACATCCGATGGTCGGATCATCGGGAGTCGCCATCTATTTATTTATTTATTTATCTATTTATCTATCTATCTATCTATCTATCTATCTGTCTGTCTGTCTGTCTGTCTGTCTGTCTCTCTCTCTGTCTGTCTGTCTCTCTCTCTCTCTCTCTCTCTCTCTCTCTCTCTCTCTCTCTCTCTCTATTTATCTATCTATCTATCTATCTATCTATCTATCTACCCGATGATCTGATCATCCGACGTCATGGGGACAAAAAAACACTAAAAAATGTTGTTTTTGGGTACGCGCAATTTCGTGAATTTAGAAAAAAATGTCAGTTTTAACGAAATGTCAGTTCTAGTGGATAGGACGTGGTATGGAATGGACTGTGCAGATTACTAGGGGGGACTGTATACGGGGTAGCCCGAGATTTTCAAAGCTGGTAGGTTGTCCTCAGGTCCTCGGGATGATTAGGGGCAATAGAAAGGATGCTAAATAGTTCCAGGTCTTGATTGGTTTATCAGGCACCCTTTTGAGGGTGAAGAGGATACCATTTAGGACGCCTCGACCCCACTGAAACCTCCAGAACATTTCCCAGACTTCTTTCCCCCCCCCATCCAACTGTTTAGTGGATAGGAATGGACTGTGCAGATTACTGGGGGGGACTGTGTACGGGGTAGCCCGAGATTTTCAATGCTGGTAGGTTGTCCTCAGGCCCTTGGGATGATTAGGGGCAATAGAAGGGATGCTAAAGAGTTCCAGGTCTTGATTGGTTTATCAGGCACCCGTTTGAGGGTGAAGAGGATACTATTTAGGACTGCTCAGTCAATCCCCTGGGTAGCAGGGCAATCAATGCTGGCAGATCTCACTGTTACCCCTCTCTTTGTTCTTTGATAGTCTCAATTTCTGTACATGGGATGCTGGACCCGTTTTCCAGCAGGTGACGCTCCCCACCAATAGATGGAGCCTCCCTCCTGGTGGTAGTGGTGTCTGCTCTTATCAGCAGCACTAACACCGGCGGGGGTTTTTTTTTTAAAAAAAAAAAAAAAAAAAAAAGGCTGCTACCTCAGCTTGTGTTACTATTTCAATTTCTCCAGTGCTCCTTCAGTCCAAGATTTGTTGCTCCTTGAGGCGTACAAGCTCGCTCCACTACACAACACTATATGTATCTGAGCTCATCCTCGTACCGGTACGTTCAAATTGTTGGACTCCTCCGAATGCTTCTGGTCTACGTGGGTGTCCATGTGCAGCGGGGCCCTTGGTAGTTACCAATATCTGAATTTCCTAGTTGCAGTTCCATCTCTGTTGCTACTTCAGACCAACTTATTTCTTCTATGGGCCTCACTCCACTACTGTCCCCTATACAAAATTTTGTCTAGTTGCTGTATTGCTGCCAGAGTGTTGGAAATGGGGGAAAAGACGGCGTCGCTCCACTTACTATCCGCTGTACATTTCTCCAATTCTTGAGTTCACTACCAGACGCAGTGACAGCACTACAAGACACAGCGTCAATAGCGTTTTGACCGCCCAGACTCCAGGAACACTCTCCAAATTCAGGTCCGCACCATGAGTTCCTTGAAGGACTTTCCACGTGACAAAATTTGCAGGCTGGGAACTATACAACGGCGGACAGTGAATGCATGGACTGGCTGGGAGGTGAACAGTGGAAAGTACGTGGAGTGGGGATGGACTATCCAATTTTGTGTAGTGGTTAGTAGTGGAGTGAGGCCCAATGTCTTCAGCAAAGGCCATACTCTTGCAGACTTGCCTGCAGTAAGCTTGGTTTTCACTATAGTCAGGCGGCCCATAGGGATGAGAGGTTGCTGCACAGGTTTTGCAGCTACTCAAAAGCGAAGCTGGTTAAGGGCCTTGCTCCACTACTGTCCGGGATACAAAATTTTGTATAGTTAGTGTATAGCTGTCAGAGTGTTCAAAATGGGGGAAAACACGTTGTCCCTCCACTTACTATCTGCTGTACAACTCTCCAATTTGCGAGTTCACTACCAGACGCCATGACAACACTACAAGATACGGCGTCAATAGCATTTTGTCCGCCCAGACTCCAGGTACACTCTCCAAATTCGGGTCTTCACCATGAGTTCCTTGAAGGATTCCGCATAACGAATTTCATGGGCTGGGAACTATACAACGGTGGACAACGGTAATGCACCAAGGATTCTGACAACTATCCGCGTGAACTTTTACATGCATAGTGGGCAGTAAGTGGAGCTACGATAGATTATCCAATTTTGTATAGTGGATAGTAATGGAGCGAGGCCCTAATGCTCCCAGTCATTCAGTACCTGTGGCAATTGTTTAAACCACCAGTACCTCGCCCACACATGAGCCGCGGGTCTGTCACCGCAACTTTAAGAGAACCACCAGGATTGAGGCTTTGGCTGTTGGGCTGCTCCATCTATTGGTGGGGAGTGGCACCTGCTGGAAACCGGGCCCAGTGTCCCTCTTGATGCATCAATCAGGAACAATATTGGGGCTGTAGCCCTTGGTGGTTCTAGTCTGAGGCACGCTCAATCCCATGGAGCTGCAAACAAACCCTTACCCATTCCGAGGCGCCTCATCATTCTGGCACAGCCCTTCCGCAGCCCCCCTGTGTCCCTGGTAGCCTCGTGTCCACGAGGGCCACCTGTGTACTGATCTTAAACCCTTCTAAAACCCTCTAGCCGCATTTCCGAAAAATAGCTCGGAAAGGTACTGTGGGATGCTGGACCCAGTTTCCAGCACGTGAAGCTCCCAACCAATGGACAGGAGTCATTCACGGAGTCGGTTCTCTTACCACTACTGGATAGCAGGTCGTGAAAGGATGTTCTTAAAAAAAAAAAAAGGGAAAACGAGGGTGCTGTCACGGTTTCAGTTTGAAAATGCGTCTCAGTCACGATTTCGTGAATGTTGTGTCAAACCGAGGAAAATAGTGAACGTATACAACCCAGCTTTAGGGTCGGGTGGGGATGTGTTGTATTCGAGGGATGCAGGAACTGGATGAAATCATGACTGCATCCTAGTTACCCCTCCAGAAAAAGAAGGGGGCTGTGGCACACTTTTAGCTTGAAATAGGCAACAAAAGACAAAGTGGTGTCATGGCGGGCCTCACCGCAGCACTCCACCAAATGTGAAAAGGACAAAAAATCATGGCAGTGTATATTTCCATGTTCTAGCGGAGGATTGCTACTCACTTTGCAGACTTGTTTGGTGAGTGAATCCCGTGGGCAGAAGACTTGGATCCGGCTGCTCCATTGGTCCTTTTTTTTTTTTTTTTTTAATCATTATGTTACGAGGGAAAGGAAATGACGCAGGGGTCCTTACAGTCTACCCAGAGAGAGGGGGTTGGTCCTTTGTTTTTGCGACGGCCTTGAGATATTAACTACCGAACTTGAATGAGGAAATAGAGTTGGATAGCTGTCAGAACTCCGCTACCCACATCACTCTTCACGGTTGGAGAGCCGCCAGCTTGCAAAGGCTGTCTTTTGGAGAGCCCTCAGCCAAGAGGCCCATGGGTCCTCACGGCACTACTCTACAGTCTACATTGTTTTGAAGAGCACATGGATATCGAACTCCTTGGCCGAGAGGTCGATGGGGCCTCACTATACTACTCTACACTGTACAATGTTCTGCAGAGTGCCTGGATAGCTGTCACACTCTCCAAAACCTCTGAACTTGTGTCATCGCGCCACTTACTCTCCATGCAAGGACTCTTCAACAATCAAGAGCACAAAAAGACAGCTGAAAGTCCCGTTTGTCGGCCCAGACTCCGGGCCCACTCTCCGAATTCGGGCGCTCATTGTAGACCTTTCTCACAGTTTTACCAGGTATTTACTCCAGTTGAAATGGATAGTCAGTTTGACCAACTCCACAAAATTGTACAGTGTAACGTATCTTGTGTTTTTTTTTTTTTTTAATAGAAAAAAGAAGAAAAAAAAGTAGTGTAGCGTAGAGAAGTCGTGTAACGTACTGTAGCAAGGCACATGGGCACTGGGTTCTGGAGAGCTGGCCTTGAGTCGGGGCGGACGAAATGCTGCTAACTCTGTGTCTTGTAGTGCTGTCACCGTGTCTTCTAGCACCATCACGAATTGAAAAGTCCTTGGACATTCGGACAGTGGAGAGTAAGTGGAGCGGTGAAGCGACTTGGATAGTTTCGGGGACTCTGACAACCATTCAACCACCGTCCATTCTTTTTGACAGTGGACAGTAGTGGAACGAGAACCTCTGTTCATCCGATTGCAATTGGATTGGGACTTGTGTCTGTATTTTAACAGCTCACTGGGTTTACCAACTGAGTTAAGCCCGTTGGTCCTTTGTCTGGCCCGGGAGAGAGGTTCCACTTGAATTTATAACTCCTGCTGAAGTTACCCCTATTAAGGGAAAACTACGCGAGAGTCACATAAATGAGTTATAATTGCAGTATGGGAAGATACAGTTTCGAATTGCGGGTCTGGCAATGTATACAACCCAGCTTTCTGGCCAGGTAGGGTGCCCGAAGTGCAGTTGCAAACTGTATCTTGCCCTGTAGTGCAATTATAACTCGTTTTTATGACTCTACTGAAGTTACCCCTTATGAAGAGGTAACTACAACGCAGTCACGGAAGCAGTTTGTATTACTTTGTAATTGCATTTCAAACTCCGTTTTAGCAGTTTAGTCAGGGCCCGAGTTTCAAATGCAGTTGAAACTCGGGCAGGCCCTTTTAGCAGTTCAGTCAGGCACGTTGCCCGTTTACCTCCCCTCCCCACCCCCCCCAGCGTCGGCCGTGGCCCCGTCACACAACCAGATGCTTTTTGTTTTCTTTTTTTCCCCTGGGTGTGGCCAAGACATCTCCGCCGTGGCCCCGCCACGTGACGGGGAGGGGTGGAAATTAAAAAAAAAAAACGAAAAATAAAAGTTAAAAAAACGAAAAAAAAAAGAAAAAAAAGAAAAAAAAAGGGGCCACGTGCCTGACTGAACTGCTAAAAAAGGTCAGCCCGAGTTTCAGCTGAATTTGAAACTTGGGCCCTGACTAAACTGCCAAAACCCAGTTTGAAATGCAATTACAAACTGTAACCCTGACTGCGCCGTAGTTTTCTCTATAATTAATCATTCTGGCCGTTGATCTTCATAGCTGATGTCAGAAATGAAGAATCTGAAAAAAAAGAAAAGAAAAAAAGAGAAATGCAGAACTCATGGAATGGGACCTGGGCCCAGGGGCAGAGAGACCCACCAGAAGGCGAATGGTTCGCGGCTGCCAGGGACAAAATGCGCAATTACTGTCCAGACGGGTTACACGGAACCTTCCACCGAACTTGCGGCCATCAGCGAGAGGCTGACTATTGGACGTGATGATAGGCAGCAGCTTCCGAGAAAGGGCACTGCAGATGTGGATGGCTCCAGTCTATTGGTCGGGAGCTGCACAGCTGGAAAACGGGTGCAGCATCCCATATACGAACGGAACTGCCATAAACAAGAACAGAACGGAGGACATCATTGACAATCATTACCCTACGACGAGGGGGCTGAGATGACCAGCCTCCAAGAAAGGGGAGCCCCACTGTGGATGGCTCCAGTCCATTGGTGTGGAGCTGCACCTGGTGGGAAACAGGTCCAGCCTCCCATATACAAAGTTCCGGCATCCCATATACAAAGAACGGAACTGCCATTAACGAGAACAGAACGGAGGACATCATTGACAATCATTACCCTACGACCAGGGGGGTGAGATGAGCAGCCTCCAAGAAAGGGAACCCCCACAGTGGATGGCTCCAGTCCATCGGTGTGGAGCTGCACCTGTGGGAAACGGTCCAGCCATTTTTTCTTTTTTTTGAACAACCCCTCTAGTGCTAGTGATGCTGGTAAGAGCAGACTCCGCTAGCACGTTGAGGAGAGACTCCATCTATTGGTGGGGAACATCACCTGCTGGAAAACGGGTCCAGCGTCCCAGTTACAGAATGGAACAAACTGACTCAGAAAACAGAAAACTTGACAGAATATCTGAAAAAAAACCCTGCCAGCATTGATTACTCTGGATTTCCAGAGGATTAACTGAGCAGGGTGCTGAAGGGTGTTGCTGATGACAGTCCTCTTACAGCCTCCCATATACGAAGAAGAAAATGAACAGTCGGATCTCTGGAGGCGAAATACTTTTTTTTTTTTTGTTGAAAATAACCAAAAGCACCTTACTAGCGGGGGTGATACAAGCAGCCTCCCCTAGTAAGTGCCCTCTTTGCTCCGTCTATAAGTGGGGAGCTACACCTGCTGGAAAGCGTGTGATACACAACCTCACGCCCGCACAACGTCTCATACTCTTGAGAACACTGATCAGAGTAATTGGGGTGTGGCCAAAGATATTAGGCAGGTGATAGAACCATTGGGACGAGACCGGGGTTCTCGCCTCACTTCCAAGGACTCCTTCGGATGCATATCAGGCTGGTGTAATATCAAAATGTCAGAGAGACAGGGATTTGGCCAAAATTTTCTCGAACTCACAGGGACATTTCCCCAAAAGTAACAGAAAACCGTTAAAACATACAGCCAATTAGCTCAGTGGGTAGAGCACCCGTTGGAATTGCGAATTGTGGTATAAGGTTGTGGGTGCAAAACTCAATTACAGCCTTGTGCATTTCTGCCGGCGGGCGTTGTCCGACGCACGGCTGTACACACTGTCCTCTGGCCGTTACAAGGTTATGAATACAGACCATGCCTGTAACGGTCTGGAGACTCAGTCCTGGTTGTTGTATGCTGGATTCTGCCTTCGTGGGCTCTTGAGAATGTTGGCTAATGGGCTCACTGTTCATCTTTCCCGCCCGTAATATTGCTTAGTACATTCAGTAGTCTATCACAATCACACACAATAGGTCGTGGTATTAAGTCTGGTTCTGTGTTTCCCACACATACGTACATCCACTTCACATGATAACATGGTCAATCAATAATACCATATGCTGCCTGCAGTCATACATAAATGGCTTCGGGCATCTCACTTCCACTTACAGTCATAGTATCGAGTCCTGTAGGATATATCCATATACACTCCCAGGCGGGGGAGACCGATCCTTGGTAGTGGTTCTCATGGGTTAGGTTGTACGGGCGGGGGGTTCGCACTAGCTCATATGTAACACCTACTTGGGACCTGGTTCGTCGGTGGGACTGGTAGAGATATTGAGTGTGCGTGGCGGCTGAAGTCCTCGGGTAACAAGGGTTGCACGACTGCTCTTCCACTGGGACTGGGTGGGGTTACTCTCTAGTCTGGTGCCTGTAACTACTGTTCGGTCGATATCATCCTGAGGGTGATTGTCCTGAGTGCTGGTCATTGAGGTAGGATAGTAGTTGTAGGGGATATGCTAGGAAAATTGACGTGAGGATGGGTAGGGTGGCAGTTCCTCCATCGCACGCCAGTGTGCCCATTAGCTGATTGAGTCGGAATAGTACCTGGGATGGCCCCCTGGGAAGCTTACTGGTTTCGCCGTGGCCGGAATGTGAACAGATGGGGGGCCAGACTAGGGATAGGCGTAATGAAATACCATCACCAGGATATCACAACCTCCCCTGGTAGCGTGGTCGGTATAGTACCAGGGTGCAATGACTTGCTGGTTCCAGGTCGCCTGTAGCCTATCTCTGACGAGGCTGTACTCTAGGTAGGGACAGATTCGTAATTTTGTTTGGCTGAGGACTAACCGAGAGACCTGCCTGTATGGGAAATTCGTGAGGGACATATCTGTAAATATAGAAATATGGGCCCTGTACTAATCCGATTTTCCTACAGCTACCCTAACTGCGAATAGCAGGCCCGGGCTACCCCTAGGACAGACAGGCCCTATGGGCCTATGCTGATAGACGGTCCTATAGCCTATAGCCGGGTAGGGAGAGGCCCTAGAGGCCGAAACTGAAACGGTAGTCCGGTCTAGGTCGGTCTAGGCTAGAGTAGAGTATAGGTAGGATGGGGACACCGGTCCAGGGCTTTTTGGCAGTTGACACTTCGTGGTGGAAGTTGCTGCGCACACGGTATCAGGTCGTGGTTGCTGATTCCGGTGTTGGAGACGGCGGACATAGCCAGACCTTCGGAGCGCTGACCAGACTGGGGTCAACGCTGTCCGCTCTGACTCTCCGGGAGTCACAGCGGTCTGGGCTATCAGAGGTCTGATGCGTTGGAGCACGTGGTGCACTGCTGACCCTCCTCAGGAGTAGGGTCCCAGTGGCGATGCAGCCATAGTTGCATCTTCTCAGAGGTTATCATCGTCTGGACTTCATCTTCATCAGGGACTGTTGGCGCTGAGCTTCTTCTTCATCATCTGGATGGCGATTGGCTCTGGGAGCCTGTTTCACTTTGGCGCAGGCCACTGAGTTGGATGTCAGGGTGGCGCTGGGTGTTACCTGGGGTTTCGGGGCTATTTTTAGTTGTTCAGGGTGTTGGGGTTGAGGCGCTACCTCTCTGTGGGTAGCGCAACAGGGTTCTGGGGTTATTCAGTGAAAACGATGCTCCGAGTTTAGTAAACAGTGTCAATACTGTGTTCGAGTTGTCATCTCTTCATTGCTTTCTGGCTGTGATCACTCGGTTGTCTTCTATGAATGATTGTTGGGATTTGTGTGGAGAGAACTCGCAGTTTGTGTATTCTATCACTTCCTTCCTCTGAGTCTTCCGGTGCGTTTCTTTCTGTTGGGCGGTGTGATACTCCACTACCTCTCCCCTTCCTTCTGTGCATGTATGGGCGTGTACGGGAGTTCCTGTGAGTGAGTGTTGATAAAATTTCAACAGACAATCATGTTCATAACAGTTGGTATTGGAGCAGATCGGACCCAGACAGTGGCGAGATGATGGACTGAGGCAGCCATCACTATCTGAGAGCTTCTGACGTCAGGTTTCGTGGAGAAACTCCATCTTCAGTATTGCGCTCAGTAGGGTGTTGGTGAAGGGTGTGTGGAGATTGGTATGACACAGTGATTGGTGGCGATTTAGTGCTCAGTGACCTGGGAGGCACTGAGGGGCTATTTTTAGCCCAGGCGGTGACTCTACTGGTGGCGAGATACCTGGGGGTATGTCGAGTTGCAAATTCTGGACCAGGTTCAGGGAATTTGACTAGTGGGGATTATTCGCCATGTCAATGGCTTCAGTATCACCAAGTTTCAGGAGATTTTGAACGTGGGAGCACCAGGAACAGTGAATGGAAGAAACTGGCGGGATGGCAACCATAGCCAGTTCAGCTTCTTCGTGCAGTGTTTTGACCTGAAGTAAGTGTGTTCCTTACTCAAGTCTCTGTAGCGAGTCTGGTAGTTGTAATTAGACTGGGAAAGTTACAATTATATGTCTGTAGTCAGTGAAACTTGAAAATCGCACTGCCTGACAGCCATAGCCATTTCCCTTACCTATCTACTTTGACTTCTACTGACTCTGTTTGACCTCCTCTCTGTCTCAAATTGCATCTCAGACTGTATTACAGTATTGCGATTCAGTATACACTGTGAATTGAGTAGTTCAGGGTCTTGATGTCAGTGATAATGAAATTATGAATGTTGCGCTGCCATAGCCAGTGCTTGGGGCAGCTAGGGTTTGTCATAACTTAAGTTCTGTCCGTCAAAATTTCAGTCTGTCAGTCCCCCTGAAATCGCAATTCAGTATTCAGTCAGTGTCTGAAAGCGCTATACTGGATTTGATGTTTTGAGTCAGGTATAGTGATATCTGTACTTCGCCTCACCTGTAGTGGGTCCTACAGGGTCCTACAGTGCCAGTGTCAGTAGTAGGAGTCTAAAAATAGCTTGATCAGTCATCCGCTGCATCTTGGTTGACTACCGGGTTCTGGGATTGCTACTGACTCTCTGCGCTATTCTAATCTGTCTACTTACAGTCCAAGGTTGCATCCTGTCTATCTATCTGATAGCGATTCTGGGGTTATTGACTCAGATGAGGGTTCTGGGCTGTGAATGAAAAATCGCAAATCTGATTTTATCTGGTTTTGACCTAAACTGACCCAGGACAACCCTCAGCAACCTATAGAGGCTGAGTGCTCTTTTGCCTATCACACCACGTCTCTTCTCATCAGGTGGCAGTAATTACATCTGTGTATGTGTTTAATCTAATCTCTGCTTACCTTGTATCTGCCTGTCCATATTTATTTGATTGTGTGAGTGGTTCACGATGGCTGACGCTGAAGTGAAGAGTGAGGGAGGAGAGACTTCTGTTGACACTTCTCAGGTTCCGCTCTCTCCTCTGGAGCAGGCCCTGCTTGAGGCTGAGCAAGCTCGCCTCAAGGCAGAGACCCAGATCCAGCGGTTGAAACAGGAGATGGCGGAAGCTCAGGAGGCCAGCAGGAATGAAGAGAGAAGAAGACAGCTACGCAAGGATGTAGAAAAGGTTGTCACTAGTGGTTAATTCAGTCAGTACAGTAAGGACACTGCTGAACTGGTGCTCTTAACAGACACCATCAACAGGTCCTACTTTTCTAACTGGGACCAGCGGATTCTCGCACTCGAGAATCAAGGCTCTGCTATTGACCGCAAGGTTGATAAGTTAGCAGCTAGCCTTGATTCCCTGACTGCGAGTGTCAACAGCATTCTGCAGCTTCTACAACTTCCTGTCCCTTCTCCCAAACCTCCTCAACCTTCCCTAGCGCATCCCACACCACCTCACAGTCGTCCACCTTCACCTGGTGGTTCCCATGTGTCCTCTACCCCTGCCGCCTCTGGCACATCTGATCAGTGGCAGCCCAAGCTGACACCACCGCCGATGTATTCTGAGGAAGACCCCAAGGTGGATGTATCAGATTGGGTTACTGCGATGCAGGCATACCTAGGCAGCTTTGTATGTCCAAAGGTGACAAATTTAGGGACTATTCTGGGTCGTCTGGAGAGGACTGCACTGAAATGGTGCACATCCTCTGCAGCGAAACAGAATCAGCCCATGGACAAATGGGCACAACAGCTGAAAGTGGAGGGGTTGTTGCAGGCCCTGCGAGACCGGTTCACTGACAGGGAGCAGGCCCGAAAAGCAGCAGACAAGATAATGCTGCTGGGCTCACACAGGTTCGAGGGTTCCCTGTCCAAGCTCTATAGCATGTTTGAGAGCTTGACTGCTACACCTGGTCTGGAGATGAGTGAGTCTGACCAGCTCACCCATTTCCTTCGTGCAGCGCCTCCAGATTACTCCATTGCCTTGTATTCTCAGGGCCATAAGGACTGGAGGTCCTTTGGCAAAGCGGCCCTGGACCTGGAGTCACGGCTCAAGGTTCAGGAACCTTCTGATGGAAGGAGAAAACCCTCTTCCAGGAGACAACGCAAGAAGAAGGGTGCTCTATTGGCTGCTGATGCAGGTTCTGATTCTGATGCATCTCAGCGTGGCAGTCCTCCATCCGAGACTGCATCAGGATCAGCAGTTGAGCGAGCCGTTCTTGCCCTGGCTGAAAATCTTGCTGCTATGTTCAAAGGAAAGTTCAGCAAGGACAACAGCAAGAGTTCAGCCAGCCAGAAGGGGAAAGGGAAGGGACGTGCCGATTCCCCTCAGGCCAAGAGACCTAACCTTCCACGACACGTCCATTGGCCAGTCAACGTCATGGATCCTTCCACCCTTCCCTGGAGAGCGCTCAGGATCCAGGAGGGGCAATGGCAGAGGAGGAAGGACCGTGAGGTTTGTTTTCGCTTCGAGGGGGAAGGACTGCCCCCATATGCCTCGCAGGCCTGGTTCTAGTCCAAAAAACTAGACCAGCAGAGGGAAGTGGAGTTAGCAACTCCCTCCACTTATGCTGAATCAGATTCTGATGGATCTGATTCTGCATCCACCCTCACTGACTCTATTGGAGTTGCTGCGTCAGGATCCTTCACTTACATGGACCCTGACCTGGATGAGACGTGGCAGGAAGATGATAGTCAGATATTTGCTGATCTTTTCCTGTCTTTGCAGGAAAAGAAAAAGCATAAATCAGACCTCATCTTGCTGCGACCCTCCATCCTGGGAGCGAGGTGAGGACCCCTAGCAACTCATTTTCGGAGGCTTCATTGCTATTATACTCAGTGATTTGTGGTTGTCCGATGCCAGAACGACGCTGGCCGGTACTGGGGTGTTGCCCTGTAACCTGCTGATGCAGGAGTGTGAGGCCTGCTAGAGAGATCTGGGAATGCTTTGGGGTGGGCATTTCAAGGGACAACTAAGGGTTACTTCGGGGACGACGCTGGTCAGAGCTGGGGTGAGTCGTGTTGCCCTGTAACCCGAGCGGGTGGGGGTGCGAGACCTACAAGAGCTCGGCAGAGAGTAAGACAGTGTTGGAGATTTTTAGGAGGATTTGCTAGGGATTCCGAAGGTTTTCAGCATTTATAGGACCTTTGTGATGGCTATTTTTGCTTCTAAAAACTCCATAATTTTCTAAAAAAAGAGGGGTTCCTTGAGTCCCTTTGTGGAGCTTAGAAGGAAACTTCTCATATTTTTTCAGATTTTTTCAGACTTTTTCTAGGCTAGTAATTGCTCATGATCCTATTCTTCAGACAAAGCCGGGTTGAAGTCCCGGTATCTCAATTTTTTTTTCTGTATATGCTCTTAAATATGTTTCCAAATGGAATGCTGGGCCCGGTTCCCAGCACATGCGGTTCCCCACGGATAGATTGGAGCATTGTCCCCCCCCCTCCAAAAAAAAAAAGAAAAAAAATCAGAAAAATCTGTAAGGACACTATGCCAGGCTCGAGACAAGTACATGGGGTGCTGTGACGCCCAACCTCACGCCCGGCGCGACTTCCTGATCGGAGTGGGAGGTGGGCCTGGAAGTGCGAAATGGGGTGTGCCAAGGATTTTTGGGGAAGTGGGGGTGGAGTCCCAGGTCAGAACTGAGATCTCCTGTGGCAGAGTTTTAGGGGCATGGGTGCAATTAGGCTAGGGGCGGGTTCGGGGGAGGCCCGCGACGCGGTTCCCGGGGCTCGGTCCTTCGGAAGCCTCCACGTGGCGCCTGTCGCCGTGCGTTGTGGTGGGGCGCCGGAGTTTCGGAGGTCCGCCGGTAGTTGCGTCGTCTGCAATTTCCACACGGTGTATGGGGCCAGAACTGGGCGATGGAATTCCACGGGACAACTGTTAGCTGATGATAGGGGAGAAGGAGGTGGAAGGGAGGGAAATTAGTAGAGACAACGATGAAGCCGGGGGATATGAAATAGAGCGTGTGGTCCGAAGTGGGAAAAAGGACACCTCGGATCGCTGGTTGTGGCACAGTGAAACTCCCAGGGGCACAATTGGTTCTCGTTTAAACAAGGGAATTTTGGGCATCTCTGTCTGAGACACTCTTCCACCCAAGGGTTGAAATATTCTGGGTCCCACGATGAATCCGAATCCCTCGAATACATCATTTTATCATTGTGGAGTAGCGGAATTCCTTCGGTACGAGTTTATCCGACCGGGGAATTTCTGGGTTAGTCCTGGTTTTCGATGATTGCAGGTCACCGTTCGTGAGTACGTGTAGGCCGCGCAGATTAGATCGCGCTTACACGTGCTCAGGCGAGATGATCGCTCCGTCAGAGTGCAAAGTGGTCACCGAATACGTCCAACCATTCATCTATTCATTCCATGTCCCTGCAGATTGCGTACGTGAGTGGGCGGCACATACATCAAGGTCCTACAATCAATCACCAATCCAATCTTCAGCTACTTCGTTCAATATGAACAAAAACGGGAAGAGAAGCAGCAAACATACCGTTCATTCCACATAAGGCAACATCCATTCATTCGATCAAAAAAATGTCTGAAATACGGGGGTGATCTCAGCAAGCAAACATGTGTCCCGATGTGAATACTGAAGGCAAAGGAAGGGGCTGATCGCCCGAAACAGAAATCCAAATCCGCAGAAACAAAAGAAAAGCCGAGACAAAAGAGCCGAAAACGAAACAAAGGCGAATCGCTGTTGTCGAATCCCAAAATTTATATACAAGATGAACGAGAGGATAAAGAAAATTGCAAATCCACGCCCATCCACCTCAACTCTCTCTCTCTCTCTCTCTCTCTCTCTCTCTCTCTCTCTCTCTCTCTCTCTCTCTCTCTCTCTCTCTCTCTCCT
>BFEA01001083.1:52825-65418 GCA_003427395.1 Chara braunii
TCTCTCTCTCTCTCTCTCTCTCTCTCTCTCTCTCTCTCTCTCTCTCTCTCTCTCTCTCTCTCTCTCTCTCTCTCTCTCTCTTCTCCGATGCGGACAGCCCGTCGTCACGCACCAACCCACGAAGTCGTCACCCCGCTTAGTCCTCTCACACCCGTCAGGTTCGCCCGCCCCCACAGTCCGTCGTGGCCCGCGTCAACCCCGCGCATTTGGCACCAGCCCGTCGGGTCGCCCGACTCCCACTTCAACTCACCTCTTACTTCGCTCGTGAGCCGATCCTCGCTGATCGCGCTACCCCGAGCTTCCAACAACTGGTTAAGAGAGCTATCTAATCGCGCAGCCGGAATTATAGCGTGCATGCATGCGCGAAGAACACGGAATTGCAAGGACTTAGAGAGGAGGTCATGAGAGGGAGTGCCTACGTTCTGCATGGCCAGATCGTGGCGTGGGGGACGTAGCCTCCATCCACGCATCGATCCGAGCATGCAGTCCGTGGACTAGCTAGACTCAGCAAGAGAAAGTGAGAGCGGGAAACACGAAGCATAAGAAGAAAGATACAGTTACAATCGCGCCCGCCCAAAATTACAGTTACACACACGATTAAAGGCGCCCACTAATCAGAGTTCCGTCGCAGCCACGTAAAGAAGCGCGTGAACAAAAAGCGCTGCGCGGCAAAAGAAAAATCCTAATTACAAAAAGTCCTAAATTCCCACCAAATGCAGGAAAAGCAAAAAGCACAAATTCCGAAAAGGAAATCCGAAATTCCGAGAGCCATCGGGGCTCACCAAGATTCAAAAAGGAAATTCAAAAAGAAATTTCAAAAGAAACGAAGCGAAATTCCCGCGCGATGTCCGCGCCCAAAGTCCAAAAACCGAAACAAAAGAAGCGACGTCAACATTTATTAATTGCGAGCACGGCGGCGCGCCACTCACACAGCCAATGAATCAATCGATCATCCCGGGACTCACCCTGCCCTGAACCCAATCATCCGAGAAGAGACGACGAAAAAGGACGAAGAAGGGAGGACACCGATGCAATTTCCCTTCAATCCCATCTCCCGTAATTGGCCCATCCTTCCCATCTTAGGACCTTGCTACCGCGCAGAAAATCGCGCGGTGCAGAAATCGGTTTGTCACAGTGCAACCTACACCAACCAATTGTGCTCAGGGGAAATTGCAGGCCGACAAAGTCAAACCTGCAACCTCCCTATTGCAACATCAGAGCTACCATGTACTTGCTTACCAACTGACCATCTCAGATACCAAGCATGCCACAGGCACTATCGTGGGGGCAATGGGAGTTGAACCCACGACCTCCTGAGTGCCGCTTGAACGCCTTACCAACTGAGATACACCCAGTTGGTGGCTTGACCTTTTTCGTACGCAGAAGGACATTGCACAAACCATAACACACTTCTGCAGAGACTGCCTGGGAGGGGACTGAGGAGGCTGGATAGGATTGGTGGCCTGGACGGGACCCTCAAGGAAGGCAATCATAGGATGATCACATTCCCAGGCAGAACGCGGAGATTGCCAGAGATTACCAGCTTATCTTCAGCAACTAGATCCAAGTGGATCCAAGCACACCTCTCAGACCTGCGTCATACTTTCCTGATCCCTTCCTCCCACATGCCCTCCCATTGGTGGAGGTCCCCAGGTCCAATGATGCCCCGAGTCCCAAGGCAGGTACCCGGTACCCAGGGCTGCAGGGCCCAGATTAACTGCTTTCAGCTCCTATATCTACACAACCTCCTTTTCGTCCTTAATTCATAAATGCTAGGTAGTTAAGGAAGAAGGGGAAAAAAAAAAAAAAAAAAAAGGAAGACTGGTAACTAATAAGCTTCACAAGTTCTTTTTTCCGGGAAAGCTCCACAACTCAATGGACACCAATAACATGTGCTGACCTTTTTTTTTTTTTTTGTAAACAAGGCCAGAGCGGACCTTCTAGGGGGGGTGATACGAGCAGCCACCCCTAGTAAACCTATCACTAACCGCTCCATCTATGCTGACCTTAAGAGAAAAACAAAAAAGGAAAACTTTAAGGGGAGGAAACCAGTGCAGTTGAGGATTGTACCTACACAAATCAATGGACACATAAAACACATGATGAGGAGATGGACAAAAAAACAGGGAAAGAAAGGAGAAAAGAACACAATCTTACAGAATCCCATGCAGTGAAGGGTGCTCCAAAACCAATAGAAGAAAAATGAAGGGGTAACTACAGCACAGTCACGAAAGCAGGGTTTTTTTTCTTTTTTTTCCCGAGCCTATTTCCGAGAAGTTCTTGCCAGCTCCCGAACTTTCAGGAGGCCGAGCCCGACAACGGCTGCCATTGATAAATCTCATCGGCGGCCATTGTTTCGTTTCGGCCTCCTGAAAGGTCGGAGGCCGAGTATTTTTGAACCGACAAAGGTACTAGTGGTTTAAGCCCAGGGTGTTGTAGAGGCCAAGGACCAGACCCGCGGTGATTGCTGGTAGCGGCAGCCAATGGTTGTCCTGACAGGATAGGCATTCAAATTTCAAACTGTGTTTTAGCAGTTTAACTCGGGCTGGCCTTCTTTAGCAGTTCAGTCAGGCACGTGGCCCCCTTTTTTTTTCCTGTCAGGCGTGGCCGAGACATTTTGGCCGTGGCCCCACCACACAACGAGATGCCTTTTTTTTTCCCTCAGGAGTGGCCAAGACATCTCGGCCGTGGGCCCGCCACGCGACGGGAAAAAAAAAAAAAAAAAATGCAACAACAAAAACAACGAGCCACGTGGCTGACTGAACTGCTTAGAAAGGCCAGCCCGAGTTTCAACTGCATTTGAAACTCGGGCCCTGACTGAAAAAACTGCTAAAACGCAGTTTGAAATGCAATTACAAACTGTAACCCTGACTGCGCCGTAGTTTTCTCAAAAATAAAAGGAGAAAAAAAGATCATTAAAAATTCCCCTTCACACCTGCCTTTTCAGCAGCCTTCCTCATTGAGAAGGGTCAAATGTTGGAAGTCAAATGCTAGAAGGTTCAACAACAAGATTCAACAATGAACCTCCTTGGGGGCGTGGGGCCCGATTCCCAGTTTGCATTGGATAAACAAAGACATATCTCCCCCTCCCCCCCCCTATCCCACCCCACCGCACCCCACCCCCAGCACATGAAAAAGAACCTTGGTGGCCCACCCCAGTCGTATGTCAACCGTGTAGAACGACCTATCTCGAGAAACCTTCCCTTCAGTTCCCTCCTTTCAGATGGTATTCCCTCTTGCTCTTCTATCACCGAAAGCCCTCCCCCCTACCCTCTACTGCACCCCATCCCTCCCTTATGTACACACACATACATACCCCTACTCATCCCTTCCACACAATGTGATTCTTTTGCTTGCATGCCATTCTCATGTGTCCTGTTTCCCTGTTCACTCTTGACCTTTCTTTCTGCACCACAATCTTCACCCGAACAGAACGCCCAGTCATTATAGCTGCATTTTGGGCAAAGTTCACTGTAGACACAGTGATAATGACCGAGCATTCTATTCTGGTGAAAGACGGTAGCCAGTGGTTCACGCTGATGTGAGCTTGCTCGTTGGGATCCACGCCTGGTTCTGACGCGTGATCAGATGACTTCCAGCCCCGGGGCCCCGCTCATCGGGATCTTTGGTTTCCAACCGTAGATTACAATGACCAGTGGCCTGGACTGAAGTGTCTGGGCAAGTGGGACCTTGTCCTGTGACCTGTGAGTCCCTCTTATGCACTCTCCCTCCATTCTTCTAGGATTCCCAACCCTGGCACTACTTCAAGTAAGAGCATAGTATTCACACAAATAGGGCCTTTCGCAGTACATCTGGTCGCAGTGGTGGCCAGAATCAGTCACAGAAGCGGTAGACTGAGTGCACCTGCAGGCTCACTGAGTTTCCGTCCAGTGTCGTCTACTCTCTGAGAGGGTACCCAGACTACCGTGTTCACCCGAATAGAACGCGCGGTCATGATATTAGCTGTATATAGGGCAACTTACAGTCCACATGCAGCGATAATGACCGGGCGTTCTATTCTATTCGGGTGGAGACGGTAGGCACTTCTTCTCATGAATGTACTTCACCTTCATTGCTGCCAAATTCAGTCCAAGAAGGTCCTTGTGTGACATACCCTTAGATTACACCGTGCTGTTTCTTCAACATACGCCACATCCCAACAAATTTGTCGGAACCTGGATGTAAACGTGGTCAGGTAGTTGGAAGGAAGTCCTACTGGGAGCATCCCCCTAACTCCCTTCCATGGACTCTGAAAACGGATTTCCTGTTTTACAGCTCTGAATTCATGCTCATACCAAAACTTTCCTGAATGCATCTGCCTGATGTTACGTCCAGGTTCCTTTCAGAAATTCCGTGAGTATGCCTTCACTTTCCTCCTCATGGATTCACCTGTGCTCCTCACACTTCCCATGGACTTCATTCTTCCATCTTTGTCCTTCCGCCATTGGAATTACAAGCTACTTCTCTGTGTGATCGGCCTCGGGCTCCTGTCTTCGCCTTACCACCGCTCAGATTTTCTGTTCAATAAAAACATAAAAGTAGCCCTGTGCCTCATTACAGGACCTGGTGCACCTTTGTCTTAAGAAACAAATTGTTTTAGAAAACAAATTGTTTTAGAAAACAAATTGTTTTAGAAAACAAATTACAGCTGCTGCCTTTTGATTGGCTCGTTGATGACGAAGCATATAGCAGGGATTCCTGCAGTCTATCAGACACTGACAGACAGTCTTCGGTTCCTGAGACCTTGTCAACGAGGAGCATTCGCTGTGCGACAGTCCATGTCTGGTACAATCCATGTCCGGGTCTAAAGAGCTTTGCTTGTGCTGGTTCAATCCATGTCCGTCTCTAAGCATGTCCGGGTCTGAAGAGCTTTGCTTGTGCAGTTCACGACCGTCTTTGAATATCACAGGGAGGGAGTCCGTCAGACAACTTTTGGTTCCTGAGACTTTGAGGAGCACTCGTTGTGGGGCAGTCCATGTCTGGGACAATCCGCGTCCGGGTCTAACGAGTTTTGCTTGTGCTGATGCAATCCATGTCCGGGGCTAAAGAGTTGTGTTTGTGCTGGTACAATCCATGCCGCCTCTAAGGATCTATGGTTGTCAACTTGTCATGCAATCCCTGACCATCTGAGAATATCACAGGGAGTCCGTCAGACAGTCTTATGGTTCCTGAGACTTTGAGGAGCATCGGTTGTAGGACATTCCGGGTCTGGTACAGTCCATGTCCGGGTCTAGACTTTGAGGAGCATTGGTTGAAAGAGCTTTGCTTGTGCGGGTGCAATCCATGTACGTCCCTAAGGAATGCCGGTTGTCGAGCAATCTGTGGCCGTCCGTGAATACTTGCAGAGAGCCCATCAGTCAGTCTTTGGTTCCTGAGACTTTGACGAGCATTCGTTATGGGACAGCCCATGTCTGGTAAAATCCATGTCCGGGTCTAGATAGCTTTGCTCGTGGTGGTGCAATCCATGTGCATCTCTAAGGATCGCTGGTTGTGGTGCAATCTTGGACAGGCTGTGAAGAATTGTTGGCTGTGGTACAATCTATCTCCAGGAATAAAGAGCTTTGCTTGTGCGGGTGCAACCCAATTACGTCTCTAGGGAATGCTGGTTCAAGTTGTCAAGCAATCTGTGGCCATCTGGGAATACTTGCAGAGAGCCCATCAGTCAGTCTTTGGTTCCTGAGACTTTGAGGAGCATTCGTTATGGGACAGCCCATGTCTGGTAAAACCCATGTCCGGGTCTAGATAGCTTTGCTTGTGGTGGTGCAATCCATGTGCGTCTCTAAGGATCGCTGGTTGTGGTGCAATCTGGGACCTGCTGTGAAGAATTGTTGGCTGTGGTACAATCTATCTCCAGGAATAAAGAGCTTTGCTTGCGGTGGTGCAATTCATGTCCGGGTCTACAGCGCCTTTCCCAGGGTGGGGCAATCCGTATTCGGCTCTAAAGTGCATTGCTTGTGGTGGTGCAATCCATGATTCCATGTGGCATGTCCGGCTCAAACGAGCGTTGACTGTGTGGTAAAATCAATGTTTGGGTCTAAAGAGCTTTGCTTGTGGTAGAGCAATCCATGTCCGGCTTTAAAGAGCCTTGCTTTTGTGGTGCGATCTAAAGAGCGTTGCTTGTGGTGGTGCAATCCATGTCTGGCCCTAAAGAGAGTTGCTTGCGTTGGTGCAATCCATATTCAGCTGGAACGAGCGTGGGCTCTGGTACACTCCATGTGCGGGTCTAAAGAGCTTTGGCTGTGGTGGTGCAAGCCATGTCTGCCTCTAAAGGGCGTTGATTGTGGTGGTGCGATCCGTGTCCAGTTTTAAGAAGACTCGGGAGTGTTGTGGTACAACCCATGTGCGGTTGTAAAGGTCTGAGAACCTGCATAGCCAACACCTTTTCTGTACTTCTGCTGCTCTGCATCATCAGTCTTTGGCTCTCAAGGTCTGAGCATCGACCGGCAAAAGCTTGTCTGCATCCTACGGCCCTTAAGCAGAGAGGCTGGGAGAAGATCAGGCTCTGTAGGAATGCAGTTTTCTTCCAATTTGATGCTGTAGTGTGCCCTGCAATAACTGGGTTCAATAGATCTGTATCTTACTAGAAACTCGCACCAAGTACAGCCACGAAGACATCATATTCGACTCCGCAAACACCATGATGTGCACCACTGCCAATGTGTATAACACATTATCCATCGGTAGTAATTACGTATTAATCCATAATTCGTAAATTGACTATCACCTTGACACCTACTCTGTGACCACCAGTCAATGGATCCAAGATGTTAAGCACCAGCGAATTGGAATTGGACGCTCCACTGGCAAGCTATGGCCCTCGGATGATGTTTCATTTCAAAGAAACAAGGAAAGAAAGAAGCTATGCTATGGGCCTATGGCAATACATTGGTAATATCAACACCCACAATGATGTAGATCAGTCAAGGAGATCTCTACATCAACGACAGTCGACCATAGAGCGCTACATCAACGGCAAGGGCCCCAGATTGGCTAGTACAGCAATGGCCTCTTCCGGACACCTATTATGATCATGTGGTTTGCGTAGAGTCATAGACCTATCCCCGTCATTCAAGACTATATATAGTACATGAACCGTTCTTCTTGAAGGTCTATACCTATTAATGTGGAGAGGAGGGGAGGGGGGGGGGGGGGGGGGGGGGGGGGGGGGGGGACTCGGGGAGGAGGGAGCGGGGGAAGGTGGAGTGTCGGGAGTTCCTGCCCAATGGGGTAATGTCATTGAAAATCAGCACCATCAGGATATCTTTGTGATGCCCCCTTACCCCCCACTATGATAGAGGTCCTTCGCCCTTCAGGGCCACCTCCATGATGTGATTAAGTCGCTCGATCCCCTTCTGAACACTCCCCTGGACCGCGTTGTGGACCACGTTCTTCCTGAGATTGGGTGAGAGTTTGAGGGAGGTAACCCCTCCTCTGTCATCTCCGACTAACAGGATCGGATGCTTGGGGTTGAACGCTAGCTTTAGCAGCTTGGCTTTCCTTACGATCTTCTGCTCGCACATGGGTTCGTGCTTGTTCTCCGCCAGGTCGAAAACGTGGACCTTGCCGTCATTGGTAACGGCGGCAAAGGTTGTGACTGAGTACGGGGCCCAAGCAACATCCCCAACAGCGTTGCTCAGGTCGAAAGACAGGACCGGATTGGGATTGGTGTGCTCCCACAGCTTGACGGTCCAGTCTGAGCTGGCCGAGAGGAAGACACGCGGATGCCAGTAGTTCCATGCTACACTGTGCACTGCCATGCTGTGCCCCTTGTATGTCTCAAGGTACTGAGAGTTGTAGGCCTTGGAACACTTGTGGATGGTCCCTTCCTCCGTGCCAACGATGAACAGATGATCCGTGGTCCGGTTGAAGTCGAAACAACACCCCCCAGCGAGGCTCCCCAGCGTGGCATCGTCATCGGCCTCCAGGGCCTTCCAGTCAGTTGTGAGCTTAAGTTCCATGACATCTTGGTGCTGCAGTTCGCTCTTGCTCATTGTCCATAAGGACACTCGGCCATCGCTAGAGACGCTGAAGAAGCTAAGTGCCTTCGTCAAGTCTTCCTCCTGCCAGCGCACTTGCCAGACCGGGTCCGTGTGCTTGCCCGTCTTCACTGTGGACTTGAAGATTGGACGGTTGAGCTTGTTCCGCACATCGTACACCACCACGCTCCCGTCATACAATCCTACCGCCAGCAGCGAACAATGCTGTGGATGAAAGTCTAAGCTCATCACCCCAGAGTCGGTGGTGAAGACGTACTCTGGGTACGACGGATTCTTCAGAGTGAAGCAGCAAATGACACCAAGTGTTTGTCGAGTGAACGAGAAGCTGCCGTAGCCAACGGCGAACAGGTCCACGTACTCCGGGTTCCAGCAGATGGACGTCACGCACTTGCGACTGCCTCTTTCGTGATAGAACTTCCAGAGCGGAAGTAGAGTCCCCTCTCCTTCCCGGAACGCATCCGAGGCATCCTCCCAGTACTTGTAATCTTCTGCAATTTCTTCATACGTGTTTTGGTTCAGCATTCTCTCAACCACTCTGACTGCCTTATACATGGTCTTACCGTGGACGCAGCTGTCCCGCTCGTCTCTCCGCCCGGAAGAGACCTCCTCTCGGCCCGCAGGGCTCGCAGCAATCCGATTATGCTCGTCCGGTTTGCCTGCTGCTGCAGCACCTACTCCTGCAGCAGCAGCACCCGCAGCAGAACCTGCTGCCCCTCCAGGTCCTCCACTCCCTCCGCCTCCTCCGCCTCCTCCTCCCCCCTCTCCTGCTACCCCCGCTTCTACCGCCGCGGCTGCCGCTAATTTCCCTAGCTCTCTCTTCTTCTGAACCTCTCTCTGTGCTCGCTGACTCTCCTGGTCCTCCATGTAGCTGTCAAATATAACCCACTGTGTGGCCAACGCGTTTTCGTCGGCCAGATGAGGGGGCTCCGTCTCAATGCCCCTATCGCGCAGGCTGTTGTTCACTGTTTGAGCGGCTCGCTCGCTGAAGTTGAACTCGTTCCTGAGCGTCTTGAAGTCATCTTCCATGCTCCCCCGGCGCTTGGGAGGCTCAGTCTCTCCAGGTAGCCGAGGAGAGAGAGTGAGAGTGATAGGAGAGGAGGGAGACGCAGGGGATTCCGGTGCAGAGGTGCCAATCCCCTCCGGGGATGCAGAGGTTCCAGGCGGTTGCTCCGACCCCTCTGCACCCGGGGTGGGAATCCCTAGGGCCAGCAACTTCACCCTCTCCTCCTCCTCTTTCTTCTTTCTCTCCTCTATGGCCTTGATCGCCTTCTTCTCCTCCTCTATCCGCTCAAACTCCAGCTGTCTCTTTGCTTCCTCCGACCCCTTGTTCATCAGCCACCCGTCCATTGCGAAATGCATCCCCAGCTGGTCCACAAATTGGTCCAGCTTGTACCCTTTCTCGTTGTGCAGGTACCTCACCACGTTCCTAGGTGCATTGGGATTATTGGCCGTCAAAGTCTTTGTGATTTCCTCGCAGAGCTCGTCCGGGGTTAGATGCAGTTGCTCCTTGGGAGCTATGATCTCACGTTCAGGGGGCGCCCAACCGATATCCCGATCACTGAGGGGGGAAGAAGGGCCTCCGCTACTCCCTCCTTCCCCGGACTCTCTCCTGTCCCATCCAACCCCCCCACTTCTTGCAGATCTCAGTCTGTCTTCGCTCAGATCACCTGCTCCTGAACCTCCCACACTAGAGCCTCCCCCCACTGTCCCACTCCCTGCTGGGGATGCTACTTTCCCCCCCCTAGCCTTAGGGGTCTTGCCCTTCGCCCCCGGACCAGCTTTCTTCGGCGCCATCTTTTCTCCCCTCAACAAGTTGACAACAACAACAAAAACAGGAGTCCTCTTCTCGCTTGTTCTCAGGGCATATTCACCCCCCTAGTACTTTCCTAACGTCTGTGTGACTGTAAAATCAGCAAGATCTGGATGAATCTGACCGCAATCACGTTCAGATCGTAGTAGAGCAAAAAGTCTTCCCATCCTCCCCCGAACACAACGCACCCTCATCAGGAATGTATACAAGCGACTTTTCCGGTTCGATGCAGTCATAATGAGGGCGCGTTGTATTCGGGGGAAGACGGTAGTGTGAGTATGCCCTCAGCAGGCAACCGACGAGGGCTCGAAACCTCGCCTCCAGGCAGGCCGCTCACCAAGATAAACGATCTCTTACCGTTTGTAATTACGCCTTCGCTATATCTCCTCTCTCTCCTTCGAACCGGCTACCGTCTTCCCTCGAACATAATGCCTGCATCAGACCGGAAAGATAGCTTGTATACAATCATTATCAAGGTGCCCTGATGTGTTTTGGGGGAAGAAGGGCAGCCAGCTCTAGGGTCAGTTGCACCGCACGACGGGAAGGGCAGACAAATTTCCGGTGCCGTCAGCACCTACCGGTAGCCACCCGTGAGCTCCTCCGTGCCCGTCTTCCCCCGAACTGGACGTACCGCAACTGGAGATGAACTTGGCTCAACTTTTCCATACAGATTCGGCAGCAATATTAACATTGCATTCTGTTCGGTGGAAGACATCAAGCTTGGCGCGCTTTGGGCAGCCTCATTGTCATCATGATCCTTGTTCTTCGCCTACGGACAGCCAGACTGTGTTCTTCGAGGTTCCAGAGCCACAGCAATACCTCTATGCCGGCAGCCGCAGCGGCGCGCAGTGGCCTGCTGCCGCTGCAGTAGTCTCGGGGTCGCGGGACTTAGTTGCAGCCTGGGTAATCAATCAATGGGCTTCGACGATCCACAGCACTACGAAGCAGGCAATACCTCTATGCCTGCAGGCGCAGCGGCGCGCAGCGGCGCGCAGCGGCGCGCAGCGGCGCGCAGCGGGCTGCTGCAGCCGCAGCAGTCGCAGGCTCGCATTCCTCTGGTTCAAACCTGGGTAATCAATCAATCAATTGGCGTAGACGATCCTCTGGACTACGAAGCTTCGCTTGCTTGATTCTACATACATCATCGCGGCCGTTGATCCAGACAATCTACGACCATGATAGCTTGTCAGCAATGCTGGGGTTTCCTTTTTCCATGGCGGGTTTCGAACCCCGGCCTTCTGCTTGGAAGGCAGATGTACTGTCCGTAGGTCTACAGACGCTAGCTGGGGTTTCCTGTCCTCTGCTACAGTGGAACCATCCCATCTCCCACTGCGAGGACGGAGCCAAGGTCTGGGCCCGTGAGAGCGACCATCATTAGTGTGTTTGTGCAATTCTCGTCTTCCAAACGCATGCCAGATGGGAAGTACTATTAGATTATAGCATTATCATAGTATTACAGTAAGTGTCCGCAGATGTAGCTGTTAATGAACAGGGGAGCCCGAAAGGCGCTACGGTAGTCGCGGCGATAAGCAGAAGAAGGACGATTTGCCAATGACGGGGAAGGGCGCTGGAAAAGGATAGCGGAGATAAGGGGCGTTCGTCGGGAAGAAGAGCAAGGGGGGAAGGAAGGGGTGCTTCACAGCGAATTCGGGTAGCGGTTGAACTGCAGGAGAGGAGATGAATCGAGGGTTCGAGCCCGCGTCCTATCAGGCTCGCTACTGGTTGGCTCCATACACGGGACAGTGGCATAGCACGGAAAAGAGACGGAGAGAGAAAGGAGACGCAGTGGTGAAGGACTTCACGCCGAAGTCGAGTAGCCAATGAACTGCAGAAGAGGAGACGGATGCGAACCCGCGTCCTGGCAGTCTCACCACTGGTAGGTGCTATGCATCGACTGGCATAGCACGGGAGAGGAGACAGATTCGAACCCGCGTCCTGGCAGTCTGACTACTGGTAGGTGCTATGCATCGACTGGCGTAGCACGGGAGAGTAGACAGATTCGAACCCGCGTCCTCGCAGTTTCACTGCTGGTAGGTGCTATGCATCGACTGGCATAGCACGGAAAACGGACGGAGAGAAACAGAGACGATAGGAGAGAAACGGGGAGAGGAAGAACAGGCACGGGGGAAGGGACACTTGACGGAGAAGTGGGGTAGTAGTTGCGCTGTAGGTGGTATGCTTCGAGCCCGCGTCCTCACAGTCTCACTACCATTACTACAGTCTTCCCCCAAATACAACGTACAGTCATTATATAGCACGTTGGGGTATCTTTCCGTCTAAACATACGGCTATAATTACCGTACGTTGTATTCAGGGGAAGAAGGTAGGTTCTATGCAGGGGAAAATGGGATAACACGGAACAGAGACGGGTAGAAACGGGGGGAAACGAATTCGCNGGGAAGAAGGTAGGTTCTATGCAGGGGAAAATGGGATAACACGGAACAGAGACGGGTAGAAACGGGGGGAAACGAATTCGCAGCCCGTCAGGGTTGCGTTTTATGCCCCTGAGAACATTTTGAGAACATTTTTAGCCGTCGTTCATTATACGGTCCAGGACTGCGTAGGACCGGTAGCTGCGAGTAGGAGGCCCAGAAGGCTGCAGTCCTTTTTCGAAATTGAAACGGTGCGGGTAGTCCTTTTTCGAAATTGAAATGGTGCAGGTCCTACACGTTGTATTCGAATACAACGTGTACCCTTTCTATTCGGATTTCGAAAAGAAAAAACTCTTGTATTCCGATAAAATTACTCCTTTTTGTTGGAGGTCAGCGCCTGCCCTTGTGCTCCCC
>BFEA01001083.1:81255-99608 GCA_003427395.1 Chara braunii
ACACACACACACACACACACACACACACACACACACACACACACACACACACACACACACACACAATCACGCCTGGTACACGCACACCTACGCAAACACACGCACATACACACACGTGCACGCACACTCCACACAGAGGAGCGGGTAAAAGTGTTCTTAACAAAAGCTCCCTCTCTCTCTCTCTCTCTCTCTCTCTCTCTCTCGCGCGCGTGCGCGCGCGCGCGCACACACACGCACACACGCACACATGCATTTGACAGAGCATCTCTCACATTTGTAAAGTTTCAACTCGCTATCTGACCGACCTTTGCTATTCCAGAGGCAAGCCCATTTGGAATGCAGAAAATATAATTACCAGGTGGGGGCTGTAACAGGCTGTGTCGTCGTGCCTGCCTGAGGTTCTCAGCGTTTAAGCTGACATGGGGAAAGGGGGGCGGGGGAGATCGTTGTCAAACATGTCAGTGTTCGTCAGAATCCCAACCTGATCGCGATCGTCTGACATATACAAGTACACAGACGGTCGTGCATACGCCAGCCCCTCCGCCCAGGAGGGGGGAAATGTATTTTCGTCTGCCTAAGGGGACACGCCTGGGAGGAGGGAGGAAAGGGAAGGGAGAAAGGGTGGGGGCGCGGAGAGAAGACGATATGGGCGAACTACTGAGTGCGTGTAAGCGCGCGAGATGGGGGCTAAGGGCATGCCACAATTCAATTTTTTTAACCGATTTTTATGGTCCTTTAGAACTGAATATTTCATAATAGTTGCAGGCCAGGGCCATACGCCTGGACTCTGTCGTCAGTCTGTGCCCTTGGTAATAATCTATGCAGACCAAACGGTTCAATATCGCGGGGTTTACATTTGCTCCTCTCTCCATCTTTCTTTCTCTACTTCACATTCATCGAACTCACGGTGATTGATTGACTGTTGTTTACTACCTTCTTTCTCCGAATACGACATAGGGTCATTATAGGTGCCCACGAATACGACATAGGATCATTATAGGTGCCCCGAATAGGATATAAGGTCATTATAGGTGTATTTAGACCGAAAGAGACCCCCTAAAAAACAGTTAAAATGACTGTACGTTGTATTTGCGTGAAGAAGCCAGTGACTTGAGCGACAACTTATGTGTGGATCAACCACTCAGAACAAGACGTAGGGCAAACTCACACTAGCACTTTCCTGAACGGATCTGACCGCAGTTATGGCCATACCTGGATAAACATGATCGCGATCACGTCCAGATCTTAACATAGATATATACACACAACATTTTCATTGTCTGCCACATATGACGTATGAAATATGGAAAATTGCGTATTTGTTCGCATGCTTACATGCAAAAGCAGAAACAGTTATCCAACAGACTTCAAACAATCAATACATAAAGCAAACAGAGGTAAAATTATTTGTTTATTTTGGTTTATGCAGTTCAATGAAAGCCTATTAAATAGCTGATGAAAGTAAAACATGAAGCTATGCCCTAAGAGAAAATTTTATTTTCAACACAGAACATATACATACATAGATGCATATACACACATACAAACATTGTGAAGTGTCGAAGGAGCAACGAAAGAGTACAAGGGCCTCCCATGCACAACATACCATTAGTCTAGCACACATAAGCATTCAATAGTCAAAATCACAGGCGTTGAGCCACGACTTCATGTTGATTTATGGATTGCATGTTTTTTTTCCCCATAAATCAGCTGCTTATTGCCCTCGCTCCATTTCCATTTTGGAGAGCATCAATCCAGTTTCTTCACAAACACTCATTCTCGAGTTTTTTTTTTCAACATTTCAAAGGAAGGATATAACAAAAACACAAAGACCCTAAGTGTAGGCCCTATTGATTTTAACCAATGTTGACTAAAAACCCTAAGTGAAGGTTATTGATTGTCATCGATGTTCACTAAAGCCCTAAGCAAAGAGTATAATTGCACATTCAAGCCCTAAGTGAAGGCTACAATTGAAACATGCAAGAGAAAAGCAATTAAGCGATGAAAGCGCTATAACAAAAAGACAAAGACCCTAAGTGAAGGCCTTATTGATTCTAACCGATGTTGACTAAAAGCCCTAAGTGAAGGTTATTGATTCTCATCGATGTTGACTAAAAACCCTAAGCAAAGACTATAATTGCACATTCAAGCCCTAAGTGAAGGCTATAATTCAAATGTGCAAGATACAAGCAATTAAGCGATGAAAACGCTAAGATACTTAGCAAACATCCCTGCCCAAAACCCCTCATTTGTTCATAAAACCTCATTGTGGAGATTTTTTTTCATCTCAATCATGTAGTAGTGGTTTAGATTAACAAGTTGATAAAATTCCAAAGATACTAACCAAACATTATTGCCCAGAACCCCTCATTTCTTAACGAAAACTCATTCTTGAGATTTTTTTTCCCTTCAGCCATATATTAATGGTTTAAATGAACAACCACAAACAAAAACCATAATTGAAAGTCCATAAGTTAAGATACTAAGCAATCACCATACACGAATGTTAAACCTAGAGCATGATGACCCTAAACGAAGGACATCTTGATTAAATAACTATCTCTATTCATTATTTTTTAAATATACTAAAGCCAAACATATATTGTGGTTTTGTTTTTTTCTTTTTCGTTTATGTTTTGATGTTTCTATAGGTTTATTAGAGACGAAGATAAATATAACAAGTACAAATAACCAATTGCCATAATATCTTGACCGACTTCGGGCCTAAGAAGAAAAACAAGCTCGCACACGACAAATCGTTTACACCACCACAAAAGAGATCCTTAACTACATCAACCGACCAGAAAAAGATACATCATGGATTATTATACAGAAAGGATTGGTAGTAGACATAGAAACACGATAATATTTAAACAAGCAACTGCTTAGTCTTTACTTGGGTGACATAGATCAGCCACAAGCAGTTGAAGTTGTTCATGCAGCTCTAAAAAAAAAGATGGAAAAACTCGCTTTTATATTCTACCTTTATTAAAAAAAAAAACAGTGTATTATTTAAGATTACAACATGAACTATCGTCAATTGGTTCGTGCATTACATTCAAACGATGCACGAAACTTGTTAGATTTGGTTATTCATAAATAACATGTTTTAACGCAAACATAAGATTTATGGATCCTATGCCAAAGTTAGTACAACAGTTAAATAAGTCTCAATATGCAGCATCAACATTATTAGAAATTAGCAATTATACAAAAACGATTACGTCAGACCATAAACTACATAGTCATATTTTATCACCAACAACGCAAACAACAAAGCAAACATATTGCGAAACAGATACGACAAAAGTTGATGAAGCAATTGTTGAATAATTAAAACAAGATACGATTGAAGCAATTGGAGTAAGCCCAATATTGGAGACAGATACAGGCACTTCGTTTACGACGACTTCAAATCGAATAACACGCATCAATGGCGTAGTGAATGGTGCAAGTCCACATGATATGCCGCACCTAGCAGTAATCAAAAGGCGAAATGCATGTGATTTTAATGACTCCTTAAAATTTTGTAAAATTTACAGCAGAATCGAAGTAGACAATATATATATATACTATTATAAAACAATATATATATTTTCAGTCAAATTTTAATTATAAAAAATTATTTATTTTTCGATAAACATTAGCGTCAAACCTTGTGTTCATTCACAAACACACACATACACAAACTCACTCTTTCTTTTCTTTCTTTTGCTTCCTAATCCTTTTCTTCGACTTTTTTTTTCTCGTTTTTCCCCCCCCCCCTTTTTTTCCCTCTATATTTGCTCCCCTTCTTTCTGCTTACAATATTACCTAAATCTACCTCATATCAAATGGATATATGAAACAAACAAACAAAAAATCAAATTTATTTATATTAAAAAAAATTGATAAACATATTTGAATGATTATCTTTTGCTTGTGTATTGCAGATACACAATTACTAAATATGATATAGATAAATATGACTATATATCTATTTCAAAGTACATACAACATGTCTTCAAGCAATCAAAAGTGTCAATTGATTCGCAAAATGCTACATTCAAAAATTATTCAAAGTATGCGACATCTTCAAACATTATTTAAAATTCAAGAAGCGATAAGGACAGTAGACGCTTCCGATTCATATTTTCAACATGTACAAACAGATATGCAGCTACATGATAAAACTACACAAACAAAACATCAAGTATCGATTATAATCAATTCTTCGACAGATTACTTTCAACTTACTGCAATAGAAAAATGGTGTTATGATCCGATCATGATACCTCTGATCCAATTCAAAGATTCATCGACTATGAACAACAAGGACTAAATTTTTATTTCTCAAGTTCAATATACATTTTTTCAACAAATATATTTTTCAATCATTATTGTATTACTATTCATTTTTTTTTTTTTTAATGCAAACATATATATTTTAATATTTTTATTTATATATATATATATGCAAACAATTGTAAATATAAACACATAAACACATAAACACATAGTAGATTTTTTTTTTTTTTTTAAACCTATTTTGTTTTTCTATTTTTATAACATTTATTTATATTTTTTTATAACAAATAAATATATGTATATATATTATATAATTCATTTAAAAGAACTTTCTTAAAATTTTTACCCAGTCTCTTCTGTACATAAGGCCTCAAACTTTTTAATTTATACATTTTTATTTATTTTCCTTTCTTTACACCTTTCTAACTTTTTCCGTTTCTCTGTATTTAAATTTTCCTTCTTTCTTGCCAATGATTTATAATTAATATTTTAATTCTATATATAAAACAACATCTATTTCATAAAACTTTTAATTTATACATTTTAATCTACTTTTTTTTTTTTACACCTTTCTAAATTTTTCCTTTTCTGTCTATTTAAATCTTCCTCCTTTTTTGCCAATGATTTATAATTTGTATTTTAATTTTATATATCAAACAACATCCATTTCATACTTATGTTCTTCTTTATTGTTTTCTTTTAATGTATATATGATTGATTGTTTTTTTTGCATGATATAATATGACAAACGCTCAAAAATTACCTTTGAGGTAAAAGTCTACATATTTTTTTTTTTAAATATATTAGAAAATATTTTGAAGAAAATATATTATTATTTATAATTTTTAGCACTTTACAAAACAAAACAAAATGAATACAATAAATCATAATTTCACAAATAATATCATAAGCAATTTAATAAATAAAAAAGAAGAATATCTACAAAAATGTAAAGAAACATATCTTTCACATAATGAAATAATAGATGCAAAAGAAAAAAGTTTAAAAAAATTACGCCAAACATATAATAATAATGAATATGAAAAACAAAAACGTTTGGAAAAACGACGTCAAACATATCATAATAATAAACAACACATTAAAAAAAAAAAAACGACTTGCATATCATAACAAAAAAACACAATATTATAAAAAATATAAAAATCCACTGAAAAAAAAAAAAAAAAAAGAACAAAAACCTAACCAAAAAGGAATTCCAATTAACCACACATGTTTGAAAATACTCGCACGTCAACCACCATTAAATAAAAAAAAATTTCTTTCAAGCTTTAAACCTATTACACAAAAAACCCACAAAATTTTGATGAGTTGAAAAATAATCTGAATCTAAATGGTCTAATGGGATAAATACTACACAAAAAAAATAAAACAACACAAAAACCTAACGAAAAAGGAATTCCAATTAAAAACACACGTTTGAAAACTCGTGTACGTCAACAAACATCAAGTAATAAAAGATTTTTTTTTTCAATTTCAACCTATTATAAAAAATAAAAATAAAAAAAATTAAAAGAGTTAATAAATAATTGAAGTTCAACTTCTTTAGCAGAAAGAATATGTTGTGTATATGACAAATTTGAACAACAATCTAATTTATTCACTCATTCTATAAAAGATAATAAAACATTGCAATGTATGCAAGCATGTTTATATTGTCCAGAAGACAACTTACCTATACCTTTAAAACAATACTATGACTGCTTAAATATACCATCCGCATTCACAAATATCATGCTTTCAAGAGCAGACATCAAAATCACAAATACAGATATCACATTTCATATATATGCGTACAATGGAACACATCATTATTTAAAAAAACAAATCAACCACAACTCCCAAAATTTGCAATAGCTAATCATTTTTTTAATGGTCGTTTACCATCTACAATTTTTTCTCCAACATGACCAGAAATAGTAATGACAAGTCCCATCACTATTTCAGCACAAACAAGAATTATGTAAGGCGACTTACATTGTGGAATTCGTTCGCATTTATTACTTTTTGATGTTATTCCAAGACCACGGGCAACTTTATTGTCACGCCAACTTAATAAAGATGCAATTTATAAAATAATTTTCGCAAGACCTTTTACAAATGATCAATTTACACGAATTAAAAAATTAGATATTGTACGACATCATGTTGTTTTAAAATTACTTTTATTTTATAAATAATATAATCTTTTTTATAATGATATAAAATAAATCTGTAGTTAATGAAATTTCAATGCAATCTGATGACTTTATTCCTGCGTCAGTCATTGATCATATAAATGATGGACATATAACTAAAATATACACAATGAGCAAGACGCTATAAATGGTCCTACGGATTGTTTTGATAAAAAAACTTACATAGAAAAACCAGTAATTTTTAGTCATTCAACAACAACAATTCATGATTTCATAAAACAACAAATTATACATCAACATACTCAACAAATTAATGATACAAGTTTTTTTACAGTGAATTCTTCTTCGAAATTTGTAAATGCATTTGATCTAGCATCAGATGCAAAAATGTCTCCTCACCTTTTTCTGTTTGGAAGAGGTTTTGCTAAAAAATTCGATCGAAGAGTTTTTGTATTAAAAAAAAATTGTATCAAACATTATTGCTTACAGATAATTTGCACAAGATCATCGCTACGTGTTGGCTTCATTCGATAAACTAGCACTTCATCGAGGTTACACAATGACAAGTATAACTTGCAATTCTCATCCTTTATCACATAAAGCAATATTAAATATTATAAAATAACAATTAAGACTTGACATAGAAAACAATCGCCGAAAACATTGTGGTCATCCACCATTACGTATCTCTGAAACAGTGAATACATTTTTAAAAATTATTGAATGCAGTGTAGCATACATTTGGGAAAGCAACGCGGAACGTCGTGCTCGACGACAAGAAGCATTTGCAACGTGCGATCGATTTGGCCAACCAAGTCTTTTTTTAACAACAACACAAAACACAGATATGTTATTAACATTTGCATTCTATGCAGACACTTTAAGCATAACAGACTTTCTAAATGCATTTGAACATACACCGCACATACCATTATCTCAACTCAAATTTGTCTCAATGATTGATAACATCGCATCAATAAGACTATTTGATTGTTTGATAAACAAATTTTTAAAAACAGTCATTGAATTCAATAAAAAAAAAAAAAAAAATTCACTAAACAGAGGATTATTCAGACACGTCAATGCGTACTATGGCATGGTAGAAACGTAAGGACATGGAACATTACATCTTCATTGCATAATTTGGTTGAAAAGTGTTCCGCCCACTACAAACGTTTTTTATCAACTACAAAAATTCACAACTAATTTGCATACCACTATCACAAATTATGTTGATACTATTGTCATAACTTCGATTCCACATACAATTTCTAATCCAGCATGTTCTACTTGTCATAAGGAAGGACGATGTCATGTTTCAGTTTCAAATAAATAATAACTCATATCGCTCACCTTTTAAAAAAATCAAGACTCAAAATATTTAAAAGAACCAATAAGTGAATTATGCAAAAAATGTCAAAAAAAAGTTAGCTCGCAACACTTATTACACCAAACCATTTTCAAAACAACAAAAAATAATACATTACTTTTATTACAAAATCAAGATACTCCTTCAAATACTTACAAAACAAATATAAAAGACTCAATTCACATAAATGAATATTCACAACTACTTCTCAATATGCCACCAAACGCAAACCATAACAAGCTTCAAAGTAATTATTTCAAATCAAATATATGTTTACTTGTTTACCTCGTACAAACCCATCATAGGGCACATACGACATCATGTTTGAAAAAATCACGATGCACGAAAACAGATAAAGTTTGACGATATTTATATCCTCGAACACATCAAGAACGAACCATACTTACACCTTCAAGTATTGAATTACAACGCACTTTTGGACACGAATACATTAATAATTATAACGATGTCATTCGTGCAACTTTTAAATGTAATCAGAACACAGAACTCTCATTCAGAGATGTTGAAGCTAGCAATCGTATATATTACGCTTGTAAATACACTACGAAAGATCAACATAAAAGCGAATGTAGTGTTGCTTTGCAATTAGATGCATTTGATGCAAGACAAAAACGAGAGAAATAAGCGGAAAAACATGAACCTATGATCGCAAATACAAAAGTATGTAGACGACTAACATCACAAATGTTCAAAGTGACAAACAAACAAGAAGTTGCTGGTCCATTATGTGCTTTGTATATAATTATACAATCTTGTGCATATACAAGTCACTATTATACTTTTTTGATCCTTAATGAAATGCTCAAACAACTTTTAGAAAACACAGAAACAAAATGTATCAAAGAACACGACAATGATGTTTATGCAATTATTCATCCTTTAAACGATTACAAATTTTGACCACATTCGTTTTCTTACTTTCTCTTTGTGCATTCACTTCATATTTTTTAGAAAAAATATTCTGCAACTGATTTAATGTTCATAAAAAATCACCCATTATGTAAATCAAAATGTCTCGGTCGATATAAGATTCCACAACTACCAAATATTCCATCAGGATCCCACATTTCTCTTTATGAAACATGCAAAACACCAGAAGAATTAACTCGTCATGCTCAACTAACTCTATTATTATTCAAACCATGCCATGACATTCAAGATTTACTACTTAACAACACTGATTGGCAAACATAATTCCTTCAATATCACAATATCATGCCTATTTCTGATCGTTAAATATACTTAAACATGCAAGATTACCAAATCACATGAAAACAAGCAGTCGAAGTCCAAGCAAATTGACCAACTTACGCAACTACAGATACAATGCAAGAAGATGATACCAATTCAACAATAAATGACAAAAAATTTAAAACACAAACAAATATTACGAATGAAGATTATGACGATTTCTACTTTTCTAATTCTGACAACATAAATTTTATAAATGATATACAAAATTCAATAAAAACTGTAAAGGATCCCTATTCATTTCTCAATGATTCCTACGACACAACCATTTACCAAACACAAAACATCTCCATATCATACACTTATGATTCAAACAGCAGAAAAAACATCCAAAACATTCATGAATATAAATCCACAAAACAAACCATTATTAGATATATTAAAAACTCAAAATTTCAACGACATTTCAACTTTACAGGCATGACAAAAAACTCATAACCTTACCAATACTAATTAATCTTTGTGACAATACCCTGAAAATTATCCTTGGCATGATATGCCACAACTACCGCGAATAAAATTACTAACAAATGCTTTCCAATCATCAGTCATGACATATTCACAACAATGTAACAAAGTTTCTCAAAAAAATAAAAAATTACCTACAATATCCGAGATGTTAAAACAATTTCAACTTACAAAAAAACAACATATAGTTTTTGCTCTAGCAACATCAAGTCTTTTAAGAACATGGAATAATCAAGTAGAGCATAATGATAAATCAGAACACATAACATTCAATGATATAAAAAAAAAAACAAAAAAAAAACAAGTTCTAATGTTCTTAACAAGAGAAGGAGGAACAGGAAAGTCACACGTTATTGCCGTCATCCAAGTTACTGCAACGCTTGGTAAAGACCAAAAGCAGTTGCAAAAACAACTCTTACAGGAAAAGCTACAATCGGAATTCATGGAACAACAATCCATAGTTGGATCAACATGCATAACTTTGAAAAAGAGCACACCTTCGAACAATGCAGCGCAAATTTCAAAGGAATTTCAGGTTTTTTTTCATAACTTCAACTTCTTGTAATTGATGAAATTAATATGATGAACAAAGAACAAGTGGTCAAGCTAGATGCAGCATTACGAGGAGAAAGAAAAATAAATTTGTCATTCGGAGGATTACATATTATTATGTCGGGCGACTGGTTTCAAATGTCACCAGTTGTGGGTAAACCATTATACGAAGAACCAACAAAAAAACAAACATCTGCTACATTTGAAAACCGAGGATTCAAACGTGATCTCTTTTTAAAACAATTGTTATCTTAGATGAAAATGTTCGCTTCATATCAGACCCCCTTTGGGGAGAAGGATGTTTCAAAGCACGCAAAGGCATTTGGACTGATGAGTTTATTGAGATAATAAACTCACGAATGCATTCCTCTCAACCACAACAAACTACTCAACCATCAAAATCAATAAACATGAACAAAACACCCATGTATGCTACACCAGATAATGACACACGAACAAACATCATTCATTCATATATACAAGCATTAGCCGAACAATTACCTCGAAATCATTATCCGATACGTGTTGTTGCAGATTTGGATAAAATATTCAAAACTAAAAACAAAGACGATATTCGTTTCATAATGTCCTTGCGAGACAACATGTTAGGACGTTATGCACCATTTTTAGACCTCATTCCAGACATGCCAATTGTATTTACACAAAAGATGGACCCTAACAGAGACATTACCAACAACACATTTGTAATTTTTCATTCCTTACAATTTCATCCAAAAACACAATTTCGACTTATTTATAATAATGTAACATCTATTCATGTGCTTTTTCAAAATCAACCTTCTCAACTTGCATTGGTTCGCATACCAAATAGAACTGGATTTAAATTATTCCCCTATGCGTTAAAAGCTAAACTACCTAAAAATATTTACCTTGTTTTCTTTTAACGTTCAAAATGTTCAGTACACGTATGATTACCACGCATTTCATTTTCACCACAACGAACATACACTTTATATCCAAAACAATTACCATTCTTTTCTGCAATCGCTGCCACACTATATAAAGTGCAAGGAGAAATCTTAACCTCAATGGTTCTTACAAATTAAAAAGCATTATCAACACAAAAAAGAGGAAAAAAAAATTCCCCAACAATGATACATTGCAGTATCTCGTGTGATAAATCTCTATGCTTTTACAATCCTCAAACCATTAATAAAATCACTTACAATTTTTTTCAAACCTGATGAAAACGTCTTACAAAAAGATGACAGACTTACAAACATTGCACAAAAATTACTCGAATCCCAATTCATACAAAATATGTTCCAACATACATCTTAATATAAAAAACAAATAAAAAAAATGGCCAATCAAACAAAACATCAGTACAACTACCAATAACACCAACTTAGACAAAGCCTAAAAAACCAATCATTCATCAAATAATTGAAGACAAAGTTATCATGCCAAATTTCATTTGTTTGCCAGATGATCCAGACATAACAACATATTAAAACTACACAAACGAATGTTTATACGTAAATTCCTCTTAAAAAAACATAAACATAATACATATTAAATCATCAACATCACATTCCATAACTACACAATCAATCCTCCACACCCCATCTCTATATATTATTGAACAAGAAAATGCAAATTTAGATGACGAAAACATTATCTCAATTCCAATCGATTTTGAATCATGTTTATACATAACTTTACATGATCACTTTTGACTCACAGATATACCCATAAATAGTTATGCTGAACTAATAATGGATAAAACCACAACTATCTTCATTGCAAATACATTCACATACACCCAAGGTATAACAAAAAAAAATTACCCATGTGTTGATAGACAAATTCAAAGAAGAAATTGGTTTCGACCGTTCACAACACTCACTCATTTTTCCATTCCAATAAACATAAACAACAGTCGTTGGACACTTGGATGTTTAAACCTCGAAATACAATCTATATATTATTATGATAGTCTTTCAACTATTAATACAACATTTTCTCAAACATCAAAGAATGGTTATCCACTCGAACAGATTGTTTACACCTATTACAAAATGCACCTACTATGATTTTACAAGAACCTCAACAAACTAATTCACAAAATTATGGGGTTTTTATTCTCGTCATGCTTTGACATCTTATGCTACCCCACTTTAATATATTAATGATTTCTCCCGAGTAGATATGCCTCTATATAGGACATTCATTCATAACGAACTTTGTCTTTACACCCTTAATGAAATTACACCACACCCACTTACTACAAACACCTCTCCACCACAACTACTTTGTCAAAGATAATCAATTCATTAATTGACAAAAAACATTCCATTTATAAAGAAAAAAACAACTTACAACAACAAACGCTCAAACACACACATATACGTAATATGGACCAAGCTTCAAGGACAGCAGCCCCGACATCAACTAAAATTCAAGGTATGTCAAATATCTAATATATTAATAGCATATAAATTCCCTAAACAGTAATCAATATGAAATTAAAATAAATAAATAAATACCCTCTATTTTTAGTTCGGTGCACCCAACCCTCACCCTGACCAGATGCATGCGTCACTTTTATGATCATGACAAGAGCAAGTAGCGACTTCGATCCCAAATGGGCAACAACTACAAATACGAACAAGTGATAGTTGTAGCTCGACGCGAGTGGAGGTCCCAAAGTAGACACACCCACTATTGATACCTCCAAACGATTGGTGGAGGACTAGGTCTGCTAGAAAACAGGTCCAACAAATGACTTTGAGCCTCACCACACTACCGTTCACAGCTCGTCAGGGGGCATCACACACTCTCTCTCACACACACACTCTTTCTTTCTCTTTCTCTCTCTCTTGTAAACACACACACACACATTGCGCAACGTTGGGCACAAATTCAAACAACACACCAACACCAATAGCTGCCCATGGGACCACGCACTACGTTTTGCTCCAAACAACGCCAACACCTTAAGTACCACACAAACACATATGCACTGATCCTCACACATACACACAAATACCCCTTTTCTTCCAAGCAACAATCACCATACTTCTAAACCTCACCAATAACACTTTCTTTATCAATCAACCATATATAAACTACGGGCTGCGCACCCGTGCCCTCACGGTAAGTCAATGTCAAGGTGTCGCATTTTTGGAGGCGGGCGACCAGGACGCAAAGTGGATTTTTAGGGGGCAAAAAAATTTGCGGGACCGGTCCTTGACAAAATTGCGGACTACCTACAGCTAGCTCTGGTACAACTGGGACTTTTAGAAAACGGGAGGACCGGTCCTCGGGTGGAAGCGAACCCCAAAAAGAAGTGGGGGGCGTTGGACCGCTCATCGGGTGGAAGCGGACCCCAAAAAGAAGTGAGGGCATGTGAACTGCAAAAGGGCCCTCAAGCCTACACGTTGAGGCCCGTCTTCTCAAAATAGGGAGGTCATGCGCAACCAAACAGGCGTTATGCCAGAAGCAACCTTGACGATTGTAAATGCTCGGAGGAACCAGCAAAAAAATATGAAATTTTGACATTTCATAGATGAGGTCATGTTATTTGTAGGAAAAATATTAGAACATTTAAGAAAAATCATTTACACCGTCAAATAATCGTTGAGCCAATTCAACACATTTTCCATTTTTGCCACTCAGCCATGTGTGGGCCAACTGAAAAAGTACTCCAAATTCAGTGGGTTTTCACGCTCAAAAGAATGCGTGAAAAAACCTGAAAATTTGAGTTATTATAGATTTTGTTGTGATCTTTCCAGTAAAACCGCTAAATAAATTAAAAAAAATTATTCTAGCTATGAAATATATCGTGGCCGCAATTTGACCCATATTTCAATTTTGCCATTCAACCCCTCTCTCTCTCTCTCTCTCTCTCTCTCTCTCTCTCTCTCTCTCTCTCGCTTTTTGTGTACGTTCTTAGTCTCATTGCTTTAGCTACCTTAGGGCTACAATCCCCGCGTCCACGCGGTAGTCAATTAAAAGCATCCGAGTAGCAGGAGGTTGGGGATTCAGCAACTTTCGAAAGGAGGTGTTGAGAAACATTCTTTGACAACTTGCAAATTTCCTTTCCAACTCCAATTTTGACAGGCTGTGTGGCCAAGAGAAATTATCGAACATTATCAAAAATTATCGAAAATTATCGAAAATTGTGTTTTGGACAGTGGTGTGGTGAGCCCCGAACTCTTGAAACCCATCTCTACACCTCGTGAAAGAAATTTTGAGCAAACACTTTCAAGAGGCTGTGTGGCGGTGCAGAGACTGTTGAAAATACGTTTTCAAGAGTGTTGTGGCGAGGTGTGGAGAGTGGTGTGGCAATGCCCGTAGTCAGCGTCGTGACCATGTGGTTGTACTGACTGTACTCTTTTTCCGACTCACTGGAGGATGCAATGACGGTCAGGTACGTCCAGGACTGACCACAATTACTAGGGCCCCAATCGGAGTATGCACAAAGAACATACTGCGTCTTTATCTACTGACAGAGGACACAATTGCGGTCACATATGTTAGATACAGTCAGGGAAGTCCTGTCTGATGGGTATGGGGGGGGGGAGTTTGCATGATACAACATTTTTCCTTAGGAGAGAGGGCGAAGAGAGTGTGGATACAAATGGTTTTTTCCCCCTCAAAATTCAAATTCCATTACCATCTTGAAAATGAGGCCGAGATGTGACACCCTAACCTCACGCCCAGCGCGACTTCCTGATCGAAGTGGGATGGGGCCCCGAAAGTGCGAAAAAGGGGGTGTGCCAAGGATTTTATGAAAGTGGGGGTGAAGTCTTAGGTCGGAACTAAGATCTCTTGTGGCAAGTTTCGGGGGTAAAAGCGCAAAAGGGTAGGTGCAGGTCGTACTTGGCGCTTTAACTCTCATAAGAAGGAAGGCAGGCCACCTTTCGTGGTTTGCGCACGGAAGGGAGGCCGCAAACGTCGTGCAGCCTAAGGCAGATGGCATGCGCAATGCATTCCAGACTAAAGATCCCGGGGTATTTTTCGACAATCAAAGTACCGACAGATCTAAAACACTTTTGCATTCTTGAACAGAATCCCAACCACATTACCCCTACCAACGAACTCAATTCTCAAGCCTGAAAATGAGAGTCGCCATCTCCTCTGGTTTCGCCTTGGTGGTTGGTCGCATGGTTCGACCAGTTGTCGGCGCCGCTCGTAACAAGCTTCGGAATCCGACGGGGTGGGCCGTAAGCGGAGACTGTGCAACCGCTGCTCAGCCTCGGTTCGAGTTCGGCAGATAAATCCCGAAGCTTGGTGTGTCTGGTACTGTTGACAATCCTCGCAAGGTGGGCTGGGCCGATAGCGAGCTATGGAATTCCACGATACCAGTGTGAGCTGGTGATATGGAAGGAGGAGGTGAAAGAGAGGGAAACTGGTAGTAATAACGACGATTCGACGAAGCCCAGGGATATGTAGTATTGAGTATTGTTCGTATCTGGGTAGTCTGGCCCCCTAGGGTCGCGGGTTATAGCCCAGTGGAAATCCCCTCCGCACAGTCGATCGTTCTCTGTCAGACAGGGGAATTCCAGGTTTCTTACGTTTCCCCGTCGTTGCTCGCCTTCCCATAATACTCGCGGTACTCCCGATTCCTCAGGCTTTCACGATCGGTGATTTAAAAGGGACTTTCCTCGACGATATCTGGCTAATGAATTCGATTTCCCACATCCTTCTAATAAATTCGAGGTTCTGTGTCGTGATAGCGATCGTATCCTACATGCAACTATCCTACTCATGCTATGTAGGGTGAGATCCATATGTTTAATTCATATCCATACCATTCACGTGACAAAAAGGAAAGAAGAGGGGGAAAGGACAATCAATATCTCACATCGTTCCTGGTGGCCTTATGACGATCAAGAACTAATAATAAAAACTCAAACATCTGTATCGGGTGCTTTCGATCAAATGCAGATGGAGGATAAAATTAGACAAGCATTGCAAAACAAGATCAGGAATCCGAAAAGTTCACTAATGAAGAAGAGTTCACGACCATTTATGCATACATACGAGGCAAAAACGACAAAAAGAATTCGAGACGATTTACAAGGAAGGGTAAAAAAAGGCTGCGACAGAAATCGGCCATAGCAGAAGCTAAAATTATACAGACGAGCAAAAGAAAGAACCTCATCCCGCACCCACAACTGCTCTCTCTCTCTCTCTGCTCCACACTCCCAATGCGGGCAGTCCGTCGCCTCTCATCAACACAGAGTTGTCACCCCGCTTGGTTCGAGCATGAAAGCCAGGTTCACCCGTGCGTCGCGGCCCCGCACGTCAACCCCGCATACCCGACACCAACTCGTCGGATCGCCCAACTCCCGCACTCACTCACCTTCCAAACTTGCTTGTTAGCCGACCCTCACTGATTGCGCTAACGTCGAAATTCTTAGAGAGCAAACTAACGTGCTTGCGAAATTTATAGCTTGCATGCCTGCACGAAAGGTACGGGATTAAGCCCAGGTGGACAAACGGAGAAGAGAGGAAGAGTCTATGTTTGCATGACCAAGCCGCGGCGTGGGGGTCGTAGCCACACTCCATGCATCGATCCGGTCATGCAGGCGCTCCGACCAATTAGAACAGAGTATGCGCGGCGAGGAAAAAGGAGAAGGCGGATAAACCCGAGGAAACCAAGAAGGAAGAAGGGTACAGGTACAATCGCACCCACAAAAAATGATAGTTACACAAGATTAAGAGCGCGACCCAGTCAGAGTCGGGTCCCCAGCGCGGCAAGATGCGCGCAAGCGCGGCACAACAAAATTCAGAGTACCTAAATTCCTAGTCGAGGTCCTCATTGCAAAAGGAAATTCTGAAAAAGGCAGAAAAAAAATAAAATTCTGCGAGCCCGTGGGGGCTCGACATCAACTGAAAATTTAAAATACGATATTCCCGCACGATGATCACGCCAAAATTCTCAGTGTCACAGCAGAATAAGAAAGAAGCTATGGCACAATTATTTCTCACGCTCGCTAAGGCGCGGCTACGTACCGTTGGCACGGGATCTGCCCGACACCGATCCGACAACTCCCAGCAGAAAACGAAAAGAAACGAGGACATTCGTGCAATTTGCCCGCCTGACCCATCTTCCCATAGCTCACCCATTCGACCCGTCGTATTTCCCCAAGCAGCTTCGCGCAGGAAATCGCGTGATTTCAGAAAACAGTTCGTCACATATGTGACGCCAGGGGGGTCCAATCTCGTGCAAGCTCCTGCTTGCACCCATATCTCTTCAAGGTACACGTGTCATTACCGTATGATAAGAGTGTGGAAGTCATCCTGCTCACACGTTACGATCCTTGCACCCATCTTTATTGTTCCGAGGGAGGGGGTTAAGGGAGTCAGAATACGGAGGCGAGGGATGGGGGATGTTCTCTCGGGAGTGTGGGTAAGAAAATCGCCATTCCTGCTACCGTCCCGGGAAGTTCAAGGTACCTGACGGTGCGGAGTATGCGCGGGAAAGGATGGCTGCCATAGGGAAGAGAAGCAAGGTAGTCGGGATAAAGAGTGGAAAAGGTGCGAAGTAAGGCCGCGGGGAATTGCCCGTGATCTGCGCACACATGAATAGTTCCTGTGATAGTGCAATAGACTTCGATTTCATTCTGATCCTGCCATGCGGCGCTGAAAAGAAGGACTTGAAGGCAAAAGGAGGAAAAGACACACTGGGTAGCGGGTAGTGTAGAATTGGTAGAAGAGGGAAGATGGGAAGGGATTTTGGGGAAATGCGAGCGGGGTATCGATTTGCCAGAGTGTAAGGTAATCAAGGGGACGGCGAGATAATAACCGGGGACGTAGCCCGATGCCCTGCATCGATATGCTCGAACTGAGGGACGGGGGGAAGGGGAGAGGGAGCGGCTTTGTTGCCTCCGCGTCGGTGCGCTCGAAGCCTCCGCAGCGCAGCGCTCATCTTCCTCTGTCAGCGGCTCCGGGTCTCAGGTCGGATCTTCCGGAACTGGCAATTGAGTTCCCACCAATTGCTCGAGTGGCTGCTTTCCTTCCGCTATTGCTGCCCTCCACCATTCTGCTTCCGCAGGGTCCTCTCCCTGTGTCCCCGCCTGTTCCGCCTCTTCCTCCTCGCTCGCTTCCTCTTCCTTTTCTTCGTCTTCTCCTTCGCTTATTGCCCCCGACTCATGCTCGCTATAATGCCCGTCCTCTTCGGAGGTGTCTTCCGATTCGTCTCCCTCTTCCTAGTTTTTTTTTTTTTTTTTTTTTTTTTTTTTTTTTTTTTTTTTTTTTTTTTTTTTTTTTTTTTT